>JAHZNB010007411.1:0-11555 GCA_027744295.1 Callyntrura guangdongensis | reverse complement strand
CAGTACATAGACTTGGTATTTTTGGAATGCGTACATGCATCCCACTGTTTGTGTTCCAATTGCATGTGTAATAATATCATCACGACAGTGACAACATCGAGTAAATACACTGCATATAGATGTATATACTATCTTTTTGGTATGCATATTATAACCTATAATTAATTAAACTGTTCTGGCTTTTTAACACATAGTATATAGTATTTAGTCATGTATTTCAAACTACAGTACATGACACATGTTATTCGAGAAATGATTATTGCTCTTATCGTCATGCAGCATTTTACATAAAATAATATTAAAACAGAAAATGCAGTATAATAGTGGTTAGGTAATCTAATGTCATAATATGCACAAACAATGTTAACTCATTGCTAACGATTTTCTGTTGTCTGGATTTCCATAGGATTAGAATATATTAGAAAATATCTAATTAACTGGAAAAATTTAATTAATTGGTAATTAGTAATTAAAGCTAATTAGCAAAGAAAAGCTAATTAAATTTTTCAATTAAATTTAATTAGCTTATAGCCATCTAATTAAAGGCCAAAATAATTAATTAGAATCTGTTTCATGGTAATTACTAATTAGTAATTAATTGGCAAATGGTCTAATTGGAAAACACTGAATTAATTAGGATGATTTTAGTGTAGATAGACTGATCTCGTTTTTTAAATCGTTTGAAAAATATCTAAGTGTTTTTATATGCGGTTTTTAGGTTTGTTAGTTGGTTGATAGAATTGTATAATAACATCACATTGCATAGTCGTTTGGACGAATATCCATTATTGGTAGGCTTTTGTAGTTGAATTTTACTATATATGGAAAATGAAATGCGAAATAAGCTAAGTAATCAGCACGTGTGTTGACATGACTTTTTAGTTTTTCATTTAGAAAGTAAACTGGTTGTTCCATCGGACAGAGAAAACGGAGTGGGGAATCATTTCATTTATCAAATGAGGTATTTTCAACTGGCGCTGATATTCACGGACAGAAATTAAACATATCTAAGAGTAAGTGCGTTTGTCTAATTTGACGCCAATTATTCATTAGTAATAAATCAGATTAAGAAATTGATATTTGCATTAAAGTTATGCTATATTAGACATGCTCCATTAATAGTTCTTACCAAGCTAACGTCTTCTAATGAAACATGGCAGGTGTTCATTGTTATTTTACATTTACTACGGCATTCTTATTCAAAAAATTACCCACCCCTCTATATTTGTGTTTTGACTCCACAGTAGGGAAAAACTTTGGCTGGTAATGTAAGGAAGTTCATGAGAAAATACTGCTGAAGAGAAAGTGGCCAGATGACTTAGGCTGGAATAAGTTATGAATTTCAGAAAAGTATACACAAATTTGTGTGGATGTACATGTGGCGTTTCGTATTTTCCTTTTCGTCGTGGTCATATAACACGTATGTGGGTGTATAGGTACGCTACTTTGTTGGCTTGTGTCGTTGTGCGCGGTATTTGTTTTCTTGCTTCTTCCATAATTATTTTGTATAATTGTATTTGCATAACGGTTCAATCAGTTATTTTTACGCTAATCTTCCTAGATCGGTTTCGGTTACATGCCAATGATGAGTTTTCCCTTCGACAACGTTTCCACCTAAACCGTAATTTATCGAGTACAATTACTTGCAACACATTTCGCCTTAATATGGTTCGCCTTTATATTTTGGTGTGTAAAGGTCCGTAGAATTGGTCGTTACCGCACAGTAATATCCATTCTCGGGAGTTACGAAAAACTAAAAATGACTAATCACAATAATTGCTGGATTACAACTACACACAATAAAAAGTTTGCTTGCGAAAGGATAGAGAACATGAGTTCATGGTTTATACAGTTATGGAATGGCAACTTTGACTAATATGGTGAATACAATAGTATGTTTTATATAAGTGAAAGGAAACCAAACAAAATGTATAATTTTGCACAAGACCACTTGTACTTGTACAAGTAGTACCTTTCCGTGTTCTTTTTTATTTTGTTATTTAGTATGACGTCATGAAAATGTGTGGTCCTAAAGGACCTGTCACCGAAAATAATGTTCAGTCGGTTGTTCCTCCCCCTCTTCGGAAAAAAATGTTGCCTTTGGTTACCGGGTTTGGTGATGGCTACTCCGGGCAAAGTTTATCACTTGTTAGTTATTCTCGTACGCAAATAACTTTGTTTATTGACTTATTCCTGATCATGATAATAGTAAGTCCTTCATGGTAGTAACTTGTTTCCGTTGCGAGGAAACTTTCCATAGCTACTACGGAAGTCATTTAATGCAAAATGGTACAAATTCTACTAATCTTGTGCTTTAAACTGCATTTTAATTTGAAATTAATTAATTTTATAGAAGGTGCATTGTCAAATACTGTACAGCTTGTAAGGAAAAATAATTTACTTGTATCTTTGTTCCTACTGAAGTAGAAGCTTTCTGTCTTATTCATTCAGATTAAAGCAACGAGATACGAATACTCTGTACTGCAGTCTAGTCTGATAAATCAAACAAATCTATACACTTATGATCAAAACATTTAAAAAATAAAAAAGCTTCGTAAGCATACTACGATCTATAAATCATTACCTTTTGGTAATGATTTATAATCTAAAACCCAAAGATAGCTCCTGTCAATTACTTTCAAAGGGACCCTAGATGGGACTGTAAATATTGAGAAAAATGCTTTCCGAAAGCGCTTCCAAAAGATGAAGGAATACAAACAAAAGATGGGTACATGGTACCACGCACGTAGGTAATCAGTAAAAAATGAAAAACTTAAAAAATCACATTTCAAGCCGTTGTACTTTGTCTTCACTGCTTACATTATAATACTTATCTGTGTTTAAAAGGTGTACCTACTCGGTTCACTGCCAAGTGTTAAGAAATTTCTACAAAACGCATTTTAAAACTACCATTTTTGTTAAATTTGTACCGTTACAGGGCAGAATATGAGAGGGCACACAAGCTTCCCGGAGTATTAAAAAAACTCATTTCTCATAAAACATGTAATTGTCGTCACTCTAGACATGGTAACTTTAGTGGTCAAAGACGATCAATATAAGGCTTGTAGTTCTTTATCTCTAATAACAGGCCTGCCCACCTAAATGGTAAAAGGGATTGAGAAATGCTCATTCACAGCTCCCACAGATCTGGCAACTCAGTACGGTTCCACCTCGACATAGTTGATGATTCCGACCTTGACTACCATGACTTCTCTAAACAGTTGCAGTCAATATTTTTCATGTACGTAAATTTTTACGAAATATCAAAAGTAGTATTTATTTCATCTTAAAAAATCCACGCCGCTTCTCCATGCATTTGCCCAACCTATCAAGTTTTTTTGTCAAGGAAGTGTTTAGGCTGCTGCTGGGTTTCCTTGAAACTGGTGGTGGTATTGACATGATTTAGGGTACTTTATTTACGGGATTCATAATCATCATCAAGATCACCATTTGATCAATCATCATCACTACTTAGCTAAAGTAGCTTCAATTGGCAGTGTCGACTACAACATTGATGTAGACGATTTATTACTACAGAACTACGACAAACACACACAAAACCGATTTTGCATTCATTTGAGTTATGATCCAACATGCAGAGGTAATAAAAGATATAAACATTATATCGAACGTACGCTTCTTGGCACACATAGAAGGTTGTCAGGCGATACACTAATAATCTCCAAAGCCTTAAGTACTAGAAACACAGCACTGGTGCAACTTTGAGTGACAGAGAAATATATGTATTATGGAAGCTTAGGCTTACCGTGTGCGTTTTAGAACTTTCATACGCTTAAGCAAATGCCAACTAACAAATGACTATTATTATAACGATGATTATCGAATTTAAATTTAAATCGGTTTTAACACATACATTTTCCCTTCACGAAAGTGTTACAAGACAACCACAAAAATCGTCATAAATTCAACAAACGAACAAGGATACATATCCGAGCAGGGTACAACCCCGGTGACCGGGTGGCTTCAAACTCCGTCGGAGGCCGGTGAATTAAAACACTGTTGGTGGCCCATAGTGTGGTTAGCTTAAACTCCAGTTGGTTGACGGTGGCCGGAATAAAAGTCGGTGGCCGGTGGCTGGAACAATTTCAGTAGCCTGGTGACCAGTAACTTGGTTGTTCGCCTAAAACAAATTTGATGGCTGGTAAACTGGTAGGCTTAATTTTTTTTGATCTGGTTACCTAAAACATCACTGGTGGTTCATGGACCTAAAATATGTTTGTCGGTCGCCTGAAGGATAGTCGGTGTCCTTATAATCTGAAAGTTGGTAAATGGCTGGTGTCCTGAATTTTTGTCGGTGGCCGTTGGCCTGAATACCTGTTAATGGCCGGTGGCGAATGACCAGTGGTGACATGCCCAGCTCTGCTCAATATTTTGACTAACAACCGCTACCTCAAATATTTTCACTAACTACCGCTACCGCAGAATCTTAAACCAGTTGTAAATACTACTACTGCCGGCCCTATTAGAACGTAAAATGTTATGGTATACGAGGTACTTGACGTAATCTTGGGTTTGTGCCATTGCCTTTGTTTTATTAGCTTCTCTTCAGTTCATGAAATTCAGCAATACTCTATTTTTTGCATTTTATGCTCATTACTACCATATTTGAGCATATTAACTGAATTATTTTAGCTTAACGCGGAAAATGGTGACTAATATCTGTAGTAGTTGTTGAAAGTTAGGGTTAACAGCCTTTAACCGTAGGAGCTACCGCTGAAGTTCTTGTTTTTTACCGCTATTGCAGAAGTATTTGGCCTTTTACTGCTACTGCTACTTCCACCTCAAAAAAGTTGTACATACTCTGGAAGATTATATATTTCGTCGAAACCACAACTGCTGCTGAACTGATAAGTGTTCCCTGCCGTGCATCCAGAAATTCTTTTTTTTGTACGCATGCATAGTGAATGCGGAACAAACGAACTACTCATACATGATCGCCGGAGAGGGATCAAATGTATATATGCCATTGACACAACTACTGTCGTGTATTTGTTAAGGTCATAAATTAATAAACTACGGATCATCAGGAAATGAGAAAAATGCGCATCAACACTTGCCGATCACCAGTAGTTTGTCCTACGTTTTACTACTACAACTACTAGGACTTTTACAACTCGAACACCACTACCGCCGCATGGACGTGAGTTTCTTGCTACCAAAGAAATGCATGAAGAAGCAACAAAACGATAACTTTTTGCACTTGTGCAAGCAGCTGCAGCGTTCGTATTTAGAGATCGCATAAATGTTTATACCAGAAATCATCGTACAAAACCACACACCAAACATACCAAAAGCGAGACCCTCTTTATTATACATACCACACCACAACATACACAAAGCAATATCGCAACTATTTACAAATACTATAATTTTTGGTTTCAAAAGACTATTACGACAAGTCCATCGTAGCTCCACATTTTATAGATGCTTAACCAAGTAACATTTATTTGCAAACCATTAATTGACGAATGCTATATATATTATGCCAAAATGCAATAAGCAACGACTGAAGCATAGGGAAGTAGCAAAATGTTCGTAATTCATTCTAATCGATTTCAGCCTTTATTATCCATCCTACTAACGAGTACAAATGCAGGACAGTAATGTATATTAATTTTAGTAGGGGAGAAACTGGCGTATATATTGAGGGTACTCATTATTACGTTTGCAGTTAAATTGACCAATATATCAGATTATAAATACGGCGGAAAAAGTATTTAAGCGTAACTTTCCATTCCATTGTAGTTCATATTGTCGGAACCAAACCGATTAATTTATTAGTCGCTATAAAATTAAGAGGCGTATGATAGTTATTACGTCCAATAAATCGCTCGCGCGCGACGATTTATATGCTCGGTCTGCTTGTTGGCCTTATATCCTCTATTGGAATATCGGCTAGTAAATGTAGATATATATTACCTACACCTACTTGCACTGCACATTGTATGGTTTTTCATGTCGTGTACAGTTACTAGTTTGACAGTCTCGTGATTAAAATTAGGCTCACAACTACCAATGTTTTATTTCACTATTATCATAACTCATTGCTGATTGAATAAAACCAAAACATCTTGCGCTTTCGATTACAATATAAACGAAGATAATAATCAATAGGTCATTCATCTCGTCTTGGGCTATCGATTGCATCCATATCAAGGATGCAGTAGAATAAATTATGGAAAACAATAAAGTCATCCATAGTAACCACATTATCCGTCCTCCGGTTGTGGTTATTTATTGTCGATCTAATTAATTGCACAAAAAAGTTTTTGCTAGGAAACTACGTGTTCAGAACTTCCAGGGATAGCAGTCATAAAATGGCGCAATGAATTTTTTTGTCGCAGTGGGTTCATTTTGATTGACCAGTAAACTTGCTATGCGCTACTACTACGAGAAACAACATAATAACATGTATTTATAATTTATTAAAAAATCTCTCACTTTGTTTGTCTAGTGTATTTATAATAGCGCTTACTAGATTAGTTTCTGATATTAGTAAAGGATTTGGACAGTTGAATTTCTTCATTCCCTTCAAAGTTATCTGTACATTTAAAAAAATCATGTTGCGTGTAGTACTACAGATAAAAAATGCAACAACTTTAAATTCCTTAGTTTACACATTAAACATTTGAAATTACAGTTATATATCCAGTTTTGCAAGCAAGAGCGAGCCGGCGTATTTCGTTTGTTTGCGTTTTGATTTTTATCCGCTAAAGAAATCTTTGACTTTTCGTCATCAAAAATCTCTTCAAGTATTACAGAAACCAACGCTAAAATGTCTTGTAGCACAACAAACTTTCTCCATATTTGTCTAAACATTTGCTTCTACCTAGGGGTTTGCCCATTTCGAGTGGTAAAGGAGCCAGTTAAAGTAAAAATTGAAGGACATCCTCAGAACAGTCACAACAACTCGTCCAGGCAATTCAAATTCGTCGTTAGACGTTGGTGGCCTCAAACGGTAGTCTGTGCTGCAGGTCATGTTTTTAGTATTTTTTCGTATGTTGCAAGTTTACGCGTATACACTTTAATGCACCTAAAAATTCCTTCACAGCTGTTCGGGTTTTTTAATAATTTAGCTCACACATGTATCAGAATTACGTTTATGGAAAAACTTTGGCGTAATCAGAAATCATTTGAAGATATACTGAACATTCTTCATCATAATACAATCTGTAATTATATGAAATTACCTGTGAACCAAATACTATCGCATAAAATCACCATAATTATATTTTGCCTTTTGTATATTGCAAATGGGTTGTTTTTTCACTTTGTTGAAATAGTAATTTTTGATAGAGATACATGGGTGTCGCACCTGGTCGCCATTTCAAAGAGTACTTTTTTCGTAACTAATCCATTTGAAAAAATTTCAAGTGTGAATCCTTCACAAGAATTTGATAGTACCGGCTACAGTTGGGCAAGCCTGGGCTTTATAATTGACTTCGAAAGGTTTTGTCAAGACTATATAATTGACTTGTTAATTTGGGCCACTGGATTGTCATTATGGTTACCCATTCGGCAGTTTGTGAGTCTGTTTGAAAAACCAGCAAATATTGAAGTGGGTACCAACTCCGCCGAATTTCTCATGACTGGAATGAGAAATGGAATCATATTTGGTTTCAGTACAAGGAACTAAACGTGCTTTCTAAAGTGACAAATAATATACTTGGGCAGACTCTTACTTTTTTTCTACTTAATTCGTTGTTTTATTTTCCCGCTTGTTTGGATTCACTTATATATTTTTTAGCAATTGACACAAGTGAATGGTACGAATTTGCGGAATTTGTATTGGGTATTGCTGATTTTTTCTGGACTTATATTATCTTTGCAGAATCTAATCGAACGGTAAGAAAAGAATATTGTTAGAGACTATTTGAAGATGGCAACAATTTTGTCAGAAAGGGGAAATTAATATCAATGTTTGGTATTGATTTTAGATGATAGTATTCAAACAGTGGCTTTGTCAACCGGAAAATTACAGAAAAGTTCAGATGCAACAGCTGCAGCTTATTTTGCGGGGCATTAACTCACACGAAATTGGAATAAAGGCCAGTAACATTTTCCCAATTACGTATGGACTACTTGTAAATTTGGCAGCAGCAGTACTGACTTACTTCACTATTTGCGTGCAAAATTAAAACGGCATCACTCCATAAATATGGAGTTCTCAGTTAGTAAAGCCGAAGTTCGACAAACAAAATTGCTACTGATGCCACGTAACTCTTTTGGTTTCCCCAACATGAATCATCCTCTACTTGGCATTGTTATATAACGTGGACCACAATTCGTCAATTAATGTGACAAAATAGTGATTGAATTACATTAATTGTTGTTAAAGAAAGCTTCACGAAACGATTAATTGTCTGCTAAGTAGATTGATAAATAAGGCGTATAATTATAAAACCTATTACCCCGAGGGGTTTTATATTACGATATGTTACGATCATCGATGTATTGTATAAATTATGTTGAAACAAGTAAAACACGTTAATAAAGTAATATCTAACAACTGATATAAGTAAATGCAAAGCTTTTGGAATGTTAATATTTAGGTTAGCTTTTTGGCAATATTAACGTACAATAGTTATCATAACTAATTTTTTTGTATACTTGCAAATTAGGTTGAATGTTAAATATGTTATTATAAGGTAGGTTTGGTATTACGTGAAAACGAACATAAAATATACATGAACATAAATTTGTATGTATGTTGCAGATGATGTCAACTAAACATAATAAAATTAAAATATAATATAGCGCCCTCGACTTATAACTTGCTTTATTTATATTAAAGTAGTGCGAGCAAATAAAGTATTAAATCAACGAAGAGAAATTACGTGCAAATGGGAGAGGATAACTCAATTAAACACTATCAGGCTTTCCTCAAAAATGCTGCCATTGTTTTACCGAAAGGAATTATAGGGACAAGCAACTAAAAAGTAACAATTCATTTAGATATTTAACATATTCAAGCTCAGGGGAACAATAAAATCGACGGTATTGGTACCCTTGTGTCTAGTCATTTAACTTTTAATATTCTTGTATGTAATAATAAATGCTTTGAATCCGACTTGTGCCAAGATTCAAAAAAATCCAATTCCAGACACTGAGAAAAAGAAGATCTATTCACCCTTTTGGAAATTAAATTCATAAATCAAGTAAAAATGTAACCTCGCCAGGAAGTAAATCGTGGTTGAATTGAGGTGTGTTGTTGGTGTGGGTGTATTTGGTTGATGGAAGCGTTTTTAATACATTTTAATACAAAGGCGAATCTGAATGCAGTTATCGTTGGGATATTTTGGATGCGTTTACGCAGAATAACGGTGAACGCGTTGCTACCGTTGTAATGCTGTAAACTGCGGTAAACCTGCTAGCATGTTATTTAAGTTTCAGAGCCACAAGCTAAGCTGCTTTCAGCATGAGAAAAGTGTTCAGAGCCTGCAAGCCAAGAGAAGCACGCTGTAAGTAAACCTGTGAGTGTCACGTGAGTGTTTCTTCATGACAGCAATTTTCGTAGGATTAGTCAAGGGTGTAATTCTCTTTAACCTATTATGTGGAAACCATATATGATATGACAATAGCTTAAAACGTCCGATAATATATTATGTAATTAGTTTTAAAAATTAAATCACACAACAAATTGTCCAGTAAGAAAAGTTTTGATATTTTTACAACAATCTAGAATGCAAAAATGACTGATTGCTACTCTTATCCTATTTGTGATTTTTTTAATAAATTTCAGCGTTCAGTGTCATTCTGGATCTAGAGTCGCAGAATTGACCAAGGGTGGTGTCGTCGCACAGTTGTAATAAGTACATATATCTAGTTGTGGTCGTGGTTTCATAAAAGGGATCAGCAGTGGCGGTGGCAGTAGTAAGTGTATCGAAACAATAAATTATAAACATGTCGTTCTCAACAGAAGCTTTGTATGCAATGCTTATACATCTGCTGGTTAAAGATACAAGTAAAGAAATTGACAGCAACGCTGGTGTTTCTTCATACCCATACGTCAACAATGGTACGCTAATGAGACTATACTACCCTCAAAGCTATTATAAATAATACTGTTTATTAATTTCATTTTTTTCTAGGAGCTTAAGTTGTATTGCATGCGAATCTCAATTAGAATCCCAATTCAGATCTCGCATTCTGCCGGAGCCGTGTTTATACCACATGAGAAAAAAAGTTGGTAACTACGTTGTGATACCCTTTATCTTTTTGTTCTTTACAAACTAAGTTCATGTTCAACTAAACAATTAAAATTAAATTTGACAAGCTATCTAATTTCAACAAACCATACTCATAATGGCAAACATAAATTTTATCAGTTTGTTTGTTTGTTTGCCAATTCGTGGTTAAGATTAAAAACTAATGTTTTATCTTAGCTGGATGAATACTTGAAAAATTTAGGGTTGTTCTAACAGAGTTTGTGGGCTAACAATTACGTGTAGAGCCTGTTACAAAAAATCCGGTAACATAGTTGTGAAATATCATCACCTTAAGATGGGGTTAATATTATGATCTAGACTCTCTTCTAGTCGTTTGCCGAAAACCCGTTAATCATGATGAACAATTAAGCTTGCGATTTTGTTAAAATATCTTTCCTAAATTCAGTTTGTTGACAGGCAATTTTTTAACTTACAACTTTTAACATACTTTAATGAAATTATGTGTGGTTTAGTTGTTCAGAATATATACCTAATCCCTAGTGTAGTACCTGTGTAGTGTTTTAATATTTCAATCTATTCGTTGATTGGCTGTGCTTGGTTACGTTGTTTCGATCTATCAAAATAATAGGGCAACTAAATTGAATTGTTACCCTTTACAATTTTTACAAGCAAAGCCCTGACGCTTATGCAGCGTCATTTTAACACAAACAAAATTTACATTATGTATTGCAGGTAGCTGAACTACATGATTTGGTATCTTTCGATCCAGTTTTAATTTGTACTTAATTTATATCGAATCAATCAGACAGCAAAAACCTTCAACTCTTTCAGCGTCAAGCATGATTTACATGATTCATTCTGATTGCAAGTTAGTCATGTTCTAAATAATACTTGCAATAACTTTCTGTGTTTAAACTATAGCAAAGACAAATGTACCGACTATGCAGGAAACTTTGTTTTGAAAATAAACAATTGTGGTTAAGATGGAAAGCCACAAGTAAGATTCACATGAACACTTTTGTTAACAAGTTTAGATGGACTATTTATTTATTATATATTGTATATGTAACTTATATACGTGGAGGTGGCCATATGTTTTGTCATGTCTTCGTTAACTAATAACTCCATAGAATTTATTTTACTGTACCTATGAATCATAACAGTCGATAGAACTTTTTTTGAGCTTTCGAATGATATGCTGTTCTAGGCAAGACATGCTTTTGGTGAAGAATGGTGGCAATCTATATAAAAGACATAAAATTTTACATTTTCAAGAGGCCACATTTTTGGAGTTTTGACTCAAATTTGATAGAGCGTATTTAGTCGTAAAAATTGACGCAGCAAATAAATTACATATCATTAGAT
>JAHZNB010007410.1:0-15651 GCA_027744295.1 Callyntrura guangdongensis | reverse complement strand
GGGGAACATGGCCTGGGGGGAACATGGCTTGGGGGGAACAAGGCCTGGGGGGAACATGGCTTGGGGGGAACAAGGCCTGGGGGGAACATGGCCTGTCACGCTCTATACATAAGAGACAAGTCTACGTAGCCGCGTCTGTTTGTCGATCCAACAGCTGTTACGTGTTGTTGTTGTAGAAATGAATGTTTTCGTTCTATTTTCACGACGAAGCTACCAAATGGTTCATTTATTTACACGTAGGTGGCTTGCAATGTATGAATGTGAATAATGTGATCTCGCTTGAATGCTCTGTGATCAATCATATATCATCCTCTATACTAATCGTCTACCCTGCGCGTCTGTCTGTGTGTCCGTGCAATAACACGAAAATGGTTTCGAATTTTTTATTATATTTTCCAACAACCGGTTCCTCATCCATAGGCTCCCCTGGGAATGATGTTGGAGTTTTCAGGTGAAGCCATGGTGCTCCCACAAGGTCTTCAAAAAGTCATTTAGTGGTAACTAAGTAACAGTTACGTATTTTGAGATTCTGTTTTCTCCAATCGGTTTCTTCATTCCTAAAGCTCCCCTCTGGGAATGATATTGAGTTTCCAGTTGAAGCCATGTGGCTGCCCAAGGTCTTCAAAAAGGTCATTCAGTGGTAACTATGTAGCGGTTAGGTATTTTGAAGTTCTGTCTTCACTAATAGATACCTCATGTACTTAACACTGTCTCAAGTCCTTCTGAAGCTTCAAGGTGACGCCATGGGCGTCTATAGGTCTTCAAAAAGGTCCCTCAGTGGTAACTAAGTAACGGTTACGAATTTTGAAGTTCTGTTTGCGCCAATCGGTTTCTCATCCCTAAGGCTTCCCTGGGAATGGTGTTGGGGTTTCCACGTGAAGCCATGTGTCTCCCACAAGGTCTTCAAAATGGTCACTCAGTAGTAACTAGGTAACAGTTAGGTATTTTGAAGTTCTGTTTTCACTAATAGATACCTCATGTACTAAAGGGGGGTTGGAAGGAGTTTTGGGTGAGGTTGTCGACTTTTTTGAGCCGACAAGCCGAATGATTTTGCCGACAAATCTTTTAAATTTTGGTTCTTTTTCAGAAAGTTTTACAGCTTTTCTGTAATTTTAATTATACGAGAATGACGTTTTTCTAAAGATAAAATGCTTTTGCATATAACGGGTATTCCAAGAGGTCGAAACGCATTAAAATTTACAAATATTAAAAAGATATAATTTTAAAGATCACCGTATCTGCCACATTTTGTTCATGCACTTAGTGCAGGAACCTCTGGCCCCTTTCTAGTCTAGTAGTATTATAACAGTACCAATAAATTCAGAAATTCTATCTAGTATCACTATTGCCCCAAACATTTCCCAGTATTAATACTGATACCGTTAGCGAAGCTACAGTATTTTCGTTACTGCAGCAGATACTGATACCCAACCGTGTATAAAGTTTAAGGTGTGGTCTATGGAGTGTAGAATTGCGACCTTCGTCATTTGGGCGATTACTGGGTTCCCAGTGGCGATTTGTAGCAAGAAATGAGTATGTAAAACGAAATTCCAAAATGTCTTCATTTTCCTCACGAAAATGCAATATCTGATTACATTACATTTGGTATGTGTATTGTGTAACTACGCATGCCAAAGTGAGTCTGATGTTATGCTGCCACTTACGGAGCCGTAGCTAGTGATAACGCAACGTCTTTACTTGTCAGTGGGCACTAATAAATAATCGATTATTGAGATCAACTTACATCGAAGCTGCCGAGGACCGGGCACACCAGAGCCAGGATTATCTTTGTATAGCTCGCTTAAAAGGCTTGGCGGGTGTCCCCCTCTATCCTCCTCTACAAACTCTTCTTCCTCTTCGAACTGTTCGCTATTCAGATCTTCTGCGTTTCCTCCCGCCTCAGCCTCTTCTCCACCGTTCTCGTTTTCCTCTTCCCCACATGCTTCCTCCTCCGGTGTTTCCTCAGGTGTTTTATTCTGTGTATAAAAAGTAGTGTCATAATGTGGTCAAAGGTGCGTAAATTATTTCCGGGTGCCTACCCCTCCCAGTAAAATGCAAACCATCGTTAACCACTTATTTTTAGGCATTACTGTTACTTTACCACATTAATTCTACTAAATGACACGACCAATGGACTAATTTAGAAAATTTGCAGAGGATATTTTGTATTTGGAAGAAATGACGACGGAATGAACGAACCAATCAGATACTAAGGTGTCCAAGTTAAATATAGGTCCACCAAATATACACCCTTTTTCGGTATTACAATAACGTCCCAGAACACCGCAACCTACTAACTGCGATACCAACCCACGAATCATCAGTAGGCGTGACGCTTAATGACTCAACATAGAATCAAACGTTGTCCGTTTATGTCCATAAAAATGCCGAACTATAGCAGAATGAGGGAAAACGTGTAAATACTAGAGCGTGTACAGATTACAGACGCATGCACAAGCAGTAGAAACAGAAACAAAATCAGTAACGAACATGTTACCCGAAAAAATATTTGTTTATCGTGTATACGGCGCTTATGCACTCAGAAAAGTCAGCTGTAATTGAACTACTGCTACTCTTGTTAATAAAATATTTGTGTAGAAAAAATTATCATATCTCTGCCTTTGTCCAAAGTGCTTATTAACTTAAGTTATTACACCAGTTATATAATATGTAATGTAGCTAAAAAATACATATATTGTTTCTAACATTTTTAAAAGCTGTTACTTTTTACTGAACTATGTGATCAATACGTAAAACCTAAATTGACTGGTCGTTTACTAATTCCTTACTATCCTTACTTCGGATTTGAAACTTAATGGTTCCAATTATTTTCAAGTAATCACGTCAATTAACTGGACGAATTTTAACATTCATACTAAAAATTGTTTTGTGTTCAACTTTGTTCCCAAAAATGCGAGGCCATGTATTTCAAAAATTGTTTTTTTAAATGTGTAAAGTTTTCGGAGGTTTTCTCTTAAATGCTCTCGTTAATCCTAATTTGTGGTTGGGTTAACCTAATTCGTCACAGTTCTTGTTTGAGAGAGAAAATAGTATTCTTATTACTAGCAGAATGAATAGCAATAATAGGATCGACAGAAAGAATCTATAAAATGTTTGGATTGCTCTGCTTCTGTTTTTTAACGCTAGACCATTGTTTAGACGCAGACGCGACATGGTTGATAGTGTCTGGGACTTGGGACTACTTGGGAGGTACTAGGTGCATGTTTGTGTATACTGTCTTTTAAAAACAATGTGCTACATGAGTGTTTTAAACGTGTGTGTTTGTACTTGGTCTCCTGCATTTTCCGGTGTTTCCGAGTCGTTTTCGTCAACTAGTCTTGGCGCCCTTGACAATGCGACGTCTGCGTCGTCTTCATTTTTCTATATAAAAAATGACCATAAATTACAACATTACAACGTGACGGCCGATTCCTGCGTTCAAACTCTCTTTCATCTGAGAACATCACCGTTACATTTTCTGTTTCTGCTGTAGTGTCCGCCTCGTCTGCCGCATTTTCCTCCTCTGACGCTTCCCCACCACTTCCCCCGTCATTCTCGTTGTCGTTATAACCGTACATTGCTAACAAAGCCTCTAGTGGCATGTCTTTTTCCTACGGGAAAAATCTACGTTTTTACATGTTTCAAAAACCCTTTTATTTTCTTCTCCTATTAAGTTTATTCTAAAGCGTTACATTATCAAGCCCTGAATCTAATTTTAATCGTCCATCTTACTTTTTCAAGGTTAGATAGCTCGTTTTTTTGTTCCTCTGTTTTCTCCAGGACTGCCCGGTTCTGTACTACCACTCTACGAGCAATTATTTTAATTTAAAAAAATACATCAATCATTTTTATAAAACAATTTTACGTATGTGATGCATGTTTTATACATGACATGACAAAGTACACAGTGTAAAGTTAATTTTATTCTAATTTTTCATACCTCGTCTAAATTTTGTACTTTATCCATCACGACGACGAAAAAAGAATAAGTTATTTAATAAACTACTATACTGAACCACTACAAAAAATGAACAACGTCGGTGTAGAAAAGCACTTGTTGGTAGAAGACAAACGCGTGCGCGATGCGTTAAAGTTAAGTATATAATGTATAGGAACGTGTACACAAAGAGAGAGACAAAGAGCAATACCTCTGCTCATTCATTCACTGCTAAAAAATGAAATCAATTAGTGTAGTCCCTCGCCGACTTTTTCTCTTGCCTTGGCCTCTTCCGCGGTGAGAGGTCAATTAATTCTCTGCACTCATTTTTTTTATTTATCTGCTGCTATAAAATTAAAGTCTTTGATTAATTGATTCCGCAATAAATGCGTGCACTTGCTGTTTCTTATGTTGATTTGGTTACATATAAAGCATCATTTTACTTGAGTTTATTACACTGGCATTGTTCATAGTTCAAGTACGACCAAAACGCATGTTTCCGTGAGGCTGGCCGTGGACATCCTCCTGCCAGAAAGCTTTTTTTAGTAAACGTACAATTCTCAGAATTATTATTTCGCCCCGCAATAATCGCATCGAAAATCTCAGTATTATCTTCAGTTGTGCAATTATTAATTATACTTACGACAATAGTCTTTAGTGCAAGTGTAACTTTTTATAATAGCATGCACCCTGTTTATACAAACAACTGGCATGCTACTCATAGTCAAAAAAATTACGACGTATCAGCCTTGAAACTGGAAAAAATCTACAAATATGTAAGTATATATGTACGTGTAATCGTTAACGAATGATAACGATGAATATAGTAGCGGAAATGTGGGTACATTAAAAGTCCTCTCACAAAAAATGGAATATTTTCAGATGACAATGGTAGGTAATGTTGATTTGTTGATATTTTAGCAATTCTATTTTTCCTTAGGAATGATATGATAACGGCACTAAAGGAAGCATTAACTTTTTTAAGGCATATTTCACACAACACTCACTATAAAGTCAGTACTTGCACCCTCGTCGCTCCCTCATAATAATATTGTCAGTTACGGTTGCACATTCAACTTGGAATCATCACCGGGTGAATCAATTCACTTTTGTAAAAAATTACATTTAGAAAATTGTCTAATTATTCTAATTTTTCCCCCATAAAATCAAACAGATTGTAGTCTATATTTATAAACGTTTCCTTTACAAATTAGTCGTTAGTGGCGGTGTGTTGTTACTATAATTAACGTAATTAGTACGTATATACGTGTGTCAGGAATAATCTTTTTTATACGTATTTATATTGGTTATAGGCACGGAGAAAATTAGACTGTTAAGGTAGATATTAAGTATATGTATGAAAGCATTGTTATTTTGCACATTTCTGCTTCGTTTTCTTTGGGTAGTAGTAGTAATGTTCACTTTTCCCCACTTGTTCAATCAACTTGCTGCTACTTCCGGTCGCGTTACTGCAATAACTGTAACTAGCACTGGCTTTGTTGCAACTTCCTGGAGGATTCCTACATTGTCTCGTCGTCATACTTAATTGGTCGGGAAAAATTGTCTGTAAGTGTTCCATGAGCTTTTGTTTTTCTTTGTTTCGTTTGTTACAAAAAAATATTTATCAAAGAGGCAGAAGGAAATTAATTACTTTTCTTTCCTGTGTCAGGTCTACCACGACTGGTAATGGTCGAGGAGAAAGTATCACGGTTTTGTTGTTTGTCATGTGTTTTTGTCGCGCTTTTCCTCCATGCTTTAACTCCCCCGTCGTGGTAACGCCACAGAAGAGACTGTTACTCACTTTGACAGGAAGGGACTTGTGTGAAGAAGTTGGTGTTTTAATTACCATTTTTTCATGGTGATGCACATGTGAGCAGGGAATCTCGCCAACAGGCGATAAAAAGTACAACAGCTAATTACTGAAAAATCGTCACCATTTTAATCACATTTTTGAATGTTGTAAGGTGTATAATGCGTGTCTACCGAAATACGTAAATGTTCTCTCTCGTTTTCACTCAGGAGTAGTAGCAGTGATGGGTCAGTCAAAACTGAAGGAACTACGCTTTCTGTTTATATGCACATTTTAAAGCAATCGTAAATAAATAAGATTTATATTTATGCCGTGGTTTGCAACATAAGGGCCGGTTCCCATAGATTTCACCATTTTGAACGTGCTCAGTTAATTGACTTTGCACACATTGTTTATTTCAGTAATACCCTGCATTACTGAAGGATTGGGAAGCGTGTGTGTGTTTTTTTAAGCAGAACAAAAAACATTGGTAGGTAATTATAATGGACCATTATCACCAACCACCATGTATAAAATGTAGCGTCAACCACTTTAACAACACGCGCACTATCCTACAACGAAAAAAATGGACAGGTTAAAAATTGTCCAAAATAATTTTTATTATTATTTTATCTTTACTACTTCCATTATTTTACCTGTACAGAGAGGTAATGTTATTTTCTTACAAATTTGAATAGGAACACGACCTCTCTCGTTCCCTACTCCTTTTCTGAGTAAAAAAGACAGCATTTGTGTGGCTGGCCGAGCTAACATATACACACGAGCGAAAAATGCAGGTTATGTAAAGGAAACGAGTCAAATGACAGTCTTGTAAAAAGAAAAAGAGCAGAGAGGATAGTAATTTCATTTAGGGATTCGTATATCGTAATGCATTTATGCTTCCTTAGATTATCGTTTCGTGCATGGGCTTAATTTAGTAAAGGCAACTTGTAACGATGAAGCTCAAATGGGCCACGGTAGCGTGGCTAGGTTGAATATATTGTTTATCCTGGCATTGTATAAGGAGACCAGCATGTACTTTATGATGAGAGTTTGACACAATCATCAGGGAAGACATGAATCATTCCTGTGTGTGTGAGCATAATGTTGTGTAAAGGGTGTAACATATTCTCACAGAGATGCATGTGAGAGCACCTATAACTCAAACTATTTGAAAGTTTTGCCATTGGAAAGAGAAAGAGAGAGTAGAGCTAGAGCTAGAGAGCTATATAATATAAAGGAGGATGTGAATGGCAACTTGATGGGCATCTTATTGTGAAACTGGCGAACTGAGTGAAAAAGGGAAAGTGGAGAGGGGAAACTTTTTCACAATAAACTTTAGCGTGTTCATCGCGAGATGTCGGTTGTGTGGGTGTTTTCAAGGGATTGTGGGGCAGTGGCAGGCAACAAAGAAAAGGTGGCTGTGGTGTGATGGCGTGCGTTCACACAGCGACGTGCGTTCGTTAAACTTTGTATAATCCATCAAGAGTTGACAGAGAGTTGATTGTCTTGCAAATGTAAAGTGGGTACAAAGGCAATAGTCCGTTGTTCATGGGGCATTGTGCACATGGATATTCTTGGAAGTTTTAAGATTTTATTAGAGCTGCTAATGAATATATGGTTATGAGTTTTAATAACTGGTGCATGGAATTAACACAATGAGGGATATTATAACATTCATTTTTAACCCAAATCAGTCCTCGCCCACACTTTCCCTTCTCCCTTTTTATATTACAAACGAATCATATTGTTTCTATATTTCTACAACTGCTTACGACCTTCCCGGAAAATACACGTAATGCCTTCATAAATATTTTATCTGCCTTATGTGCACAACCATTGATTACGTACCTGGTTTGGCTACAGGTTTCCATTGCCTACTCTTATGTGTTTGTTGTTTGCTTTCCTTCCATTTTCTGGTCTACTCTTTACCCTCGCCCGGTAAGGCTAGTTGAATTATGCATGAAATGGAAAAAAGTGTGGCAGTAAAATTGATACCACGCGGACGAGAAAGTCACGTTGGTTTTTTTTCGCTGACATATGATGATTACATGATAATGCCTCCTCGACTTCGTTATTTCCACTTTTATAAGCGAACGTTCATACATAATTTGACTTTCATCGGAATTCGCCTTTCTCTCCGTTTCCCATTTTCTCTTATACAAGAGAATATTATGGGATTAAAAAATAATATGAAATGCAATTACTTGAAGATGACACCAACAAGAAAAGCAGACCAGGGGCAGTTCACATCAAAGTCAAGATAAATTTCCAGTTACGAAACCAAATACTCAGTCATGGGGCAAGCACGTGACTTTGTTGTTGTGGGTGCATTGGTCTGGCCGTAGCCTAACACTATGTTTGGCTATTTGGCTTATGTACGGTATTAAATCCATTTTTAATGGAGAAAGTAGCGTAACACCAACATTAGATAGAACTCTCTCTTGCTATGGTTGTTAAAACACATTTTTTCGTTTCGTTTCGTACAAACAAACAGTCAGCACTAACCACTAACGACACTGTTCCCGGTCCAGCCAGAGAAAACGAAAAAGTGGTACCGCGACATAATGCTGAGCCACGTGATTGTTCACAAGTAACCATATAGTACTCTGTTGTAATTATTTAATGGACGTTTGCCTACCTACAACCAAGGGCATAGCAAGCAATTTCACCGAAAATTTCTCTGCATTATTAAATAGTTACGACATGAGTGTAACACGAAACCAACAACCTGGCGTTTTAAAAATTTAATGAAAATGAAAATTAATGAGGTGGAGAATTCGTCAGTTGGTTGTTTTTCCTAGAAACATGATTCATGTTATATACACATGTTATAGAAATTCGATATCAAAATAAACCGTCATGCACGTCATACCGTTTTTCTAGTTGATACTACTTTATCGTCCAGGCAGCAGCATCCTGACTGTCACTTATGCATCAGTAAATTTAGCTGTCCCAAAGGTCATGTGCACAGCTAATTAGTCAATATGACCGTGAACATGTCAAATTTCATAAATTTGTGTGTACATTGATCTTTGGGTACGAGTCGGATAATTTACGTCAATGAACCACTTTTCTCAAAGCTTCCTACCTATTTGGAACTTAAGGCAGCTTCAGATTCTCAGCACTCATCACTGTGTTGTCTTATGAAACTGCTACATATATAACAAACTGAGAGTGGAATTGATACCAAGCTAGACTCATTTTTTACTTCTTTATTGCTTTATCACCGTCGGGATGAACAGACGATAAAAGATATCGTGAAAAATGGATTACCCCACCCAAAAATGGTCACGCAAGATATCATTCGTGTCCCGTAAGGTAATGTAATGAATCGCGTGTAATGTTCGTGCATGTGACAGGGGACAAGCAATAATTAGTAGTACTTTGTATTCGGAATAAAATGAGACCACCTTAGGTGATGCAGTAATGGAGTTTTCTGATCGTATTATGCAGTCGTTTTAAAAAACTGATGTTTCAGCAACCATATTAATGCGACGAGATTATATACATCCAAGTTTTAATAATGAATCGAGTGAAAAGCTGTGCATACTTATGATGTGTGTCCTTCACACAACTAATTTGCCAGTTTATGTGTTCAAGTTACCTTTACTGGCGTCTCTCTACCTGATCTTTCGTTGGCAATTTAGCCCTTTATGATCCATCCCAATTATTTTTAGGTTAGCCCCATTTTCACCCTTTTCTCCATTATCATTATTTTTGTTTACTCAACTTCGTTTGTTCCTAGAGCGGCAATAAACCTACACAAAACGTCTCTTCGCCCACACTATAGTAAATGGATGGCAATGCAAAATGCTCACACGTGTTACGGTCATGTAACATCGCGTTGTATGAGCAGCCGTCAAACCTTGCTGACAGCAACTGATGCTGCCTGAACTCTTGTGGCGAAACTCCCCATGTTCTGAGTCTGCGGAAAGAGTGTGATAATGTGAGGACAGCAGCGACTTATGTCAACCTATTCGTGGTTGGGATTCGGGTTTGCTAAAGTTTTATAGGTATAGCATACTTACGTCATTTTATATTATTTGCAGACATGAATGAATCGTAATACGGAATTTAGTCAACATTTTCCTATTCGGAAAACCCTTTTAGAAAATTTGAATAAGCACACATTGTAGTGTTTGAACATGATAATAAGTTTGTATTAACCAAAATGCGAGATTAAAGTACATACATTAATACAGGCTTTGATGTGGGTAAGGGTTGCTGATCCGAAAGATTTATGGGGAGACACGAGGCTGGCGTTTAGGCATTTGATTTTGTTACTGTAATTGATGTTCCAGGAATAACCTTTAAATTATTTGATGTCTATAGGTGCCGGCATTTTTTCAAAGGGTTAAAACAGTGTGTGGTTATGCTCTTTCCGTTTTTCTACTAATGGTTGTAATGGGTAGCATGGCAGTCCACGTGACTGACAGTGATACCTTTTGTATGCGAATATATGTATAAATGGAAGGATTCTCAAAGTAAACAAGAGGTTAAACTCATTCCACAAACGTCCAATTCCATTACCGATAATTACTTCTTTTTACTGGAAAATATTGAATGATAATTCCTGGAATATAATATTATTTGCTAAGTACTTAGCAATTAACAAATGCACAAATTTTTATTTGTTAAACCAATTTCATGTGCATTATGCACACATATTTTCTTATAATTTTGTATATGCCTTTTTAGGATTTCGCTTCAGTTGTTTCGTAAAAATTCTCAATGCATTTCTCAGACAAAAAAGTGTACTCGTATTGTATTCCCCCAGTGAATATAGAAAAGTTTATCTTTCCATTTTGAATACTTTGTTCAGTTTTCTGTCACTGTATTTTTTTCATATTAGAGTGTCAACCTCTGGGGCATTTTGACACTTTACCGTTTCGACTTAAGATAGCCTTGCTGGCTTCCTTTCCTTTATCCTATATGCCAAGTAAAAAGTGGTTTGATCTAAAAACTCGTTTGTGTTCAATTGAACCATGACAACAGAAACCGGGGGAATAAGGGGATAAATCCCCCCAGGAATTTAAGGATTTAACAGTACGTAGATTACAGGCCTTGAAATTATTTTGTAGGATTATTACAGGATATGGCTATCCCCCCTTGTCCCCTCTGTTCCTATAGCCCTGATTGGAACGGCAGCGTGATGGGATGAGTGTGAAAGAAAGACGAAGTTTCAGTTATGAAAATTCTACGTAATATTCTTTGAAAATTGACATATTGGCTCACGTTTCAGATAATCGTAAATTCTCTAATAAACGCCTCCCTCTTTTAAACGTCGGTCTCTAATAAACTCCGGGTTAAAATGGGAAATTTGATTTAGAACGTATGGTCAAAATCTATTATGCGTATTTGTATATGTTGTTCAGTTATGGGAAATGTGTTCATTTATTTTTATGTAAGTCTTAACAAAATATCGTGTGGCCTTTCTTATTTCTTATTTATTCTTTGAATAAATATCGGTTTTTGACACATTATAGGCATCGAACGTACAAACTCGTGGACCTGGATGATTTATGGAGGAAGAAAGTTAGTTAGGTTAAAGTCGCGGGACCTCTATTAAACGCCGGGTTAAAAACGAGTATTGAACAAACAATTTACGGTATGTACGCAAAAAATTCTCAACGCTGCTAAACGAAATGAAGATTTTATTTTCGTTCTTTCCGTTATTTTCTGTTATCCAGGGCGTTGGTCAGAACGCGTCATTGGGTACATTTCCTTGTTTGCACATTTATTTGCATAAGTCTGTTGTAACCAAGAATAAGTTTCAGAGTATAATTTTATCACATTCGCGAAGATTATTGGCGTCGTTTTACTTTTCATGTCATTATCCGATGCAGTTTGCCCCTATACGGATTTTGGTCTGTACTGGACTGGATAATCCTATGGAATTGATATTGAGCTAAAAATAGCCCAGAGAATCAGATCTTACTGGTTAATTGGCATCTTTTACAGGAGTGGTGATACCAATAATATAACTACTGACGTAGGAAAAATAAAATTATCTGGGCATATAGAGAGACACAGATTGATCATCATAACGGGGGAATTTATGAATGTTACAAGTCATCAGCCGTCAGCTATTAGAGAGGACACTGGATGCAGGTTAGATAACTACTAGTCCATCAATCAGGTATTACCAACGGTTTATAGGGGTCAAGCCACAAAAGATAACACCGGCAGCTTGGCCAGGATTGACGTATGAACTGCAAAGTGCAGCTAAAATAATAGTTTTATGGTCTTCTTATGGAATTATAATACTGCGCAGTCTGTTTGTGTGATTAGCATCAGGCATCACTCCATGTAGTGGCGTGGCATACAGTCAACAGTTGACAGTGGGCTACAGTAGTACGTGATGCGAGTGATGCGCAGTTTAATGAGATCATGCATGCTGTTAAATAAGTAAAAACGGGATGATAAAGCAAAATAGTTTAGATAAAAAGAGTCATTTAGTGTTTAATGTTATTTTCTCAGAAAAAGGATGGCTCGAAAATGTGGCAAGTAAACCTAATCACATTCCTGCTCTGCAATAAAAAAACGATTTAAAGGAAAACAAATAAATAGCAAATAAATTATGGTTATACAATCCAACTAATACCACCACAATACTTTAATTAACTTATCGTTATGTAAATTTTATGTACGTATGGAAGGAGCTATATTATATAGCCACTTGATGGATATCTAAAATGAAATCGTTGGAGTTACTAGTCACTAGTGTATCGCTTATCCGACCGTCCGTATTTCTCAAGTGACAATAAGACTCCGGGAAGTGATTCCCAAGGATTTTGATTTTGAACATTATTGTAACTTGTTTTGAATTGAACTGTAATCCGTTGCCCTGTATGTTCAAGCGTAAACTTTGCAAATTTTACCATAGTATATCATAGCTGAAATCTATAATTAGCCGAAAGGATCTTTTTAGGCAAAACTGGAAATTTTATTGAAACACGCTTTTCGTAAATCGCATCACAGTTCATGTTGATAGGAAGGATGATAGATATACATTACATATGGTACGTATATTACATACTGTCAAATTACAAAGTCGAAAACTAATATATATTTTTTTTTAATTTGATAAGGATTTTACTGCAACCGGCTCATACCTACCTGTGCTTAGACGACGGTTAACAACGATTTTTAGCATAGCAACAAAATTACACGCTTGTTGTACTGGGCAAATGCACATGTTAACGACTTATGTTTTTATGTTATGTATGCCAAAAGCGCTACTTATTTACTTTTGACGAATTTTAATTGTGTGACCAAACAATATAAGCGATGACCATGTAAACAGGTAAAAAAATTCGGTTTCACCATTGTTATGTCATTGATTACAATAAATAATCAAGTTTTGACAAATTTAAAATTACGTAGTTCCTCCATATCGCTGTTCATTTCCCTTTAATAAATATGTACCTACAGATTTTCCCCGGATGATACATGAACGAGTTTCGTAACTGACATGACTCATGTCACATGAGGTACGTATTTTGATTTCATTGTGGTATGCCAGCACTTGAGTAACAATAATAAAAAAATGCAGTAGATTGTAACATTGAAAAGAAATTCGTTTAAAAAACATTTTAGTAGTCAATGTCCTACCACGTTTACTGGACGGACTGGCTCGCTGTTTTTTTTTTGGTTATGCAATCGATTAGTTCATGCTGACCTAAGTTGTTTGCCAAACATATAATGAAACTTTAATGCTAACTCGTAATGTTCCAGTTTTTATAACTCTTTTCCTTTCCTCATTTCCCGTAACAAGCTAATAAAAACACTGTATTGTACCTACTTGTCATATAACTCGATTGCGTAACGTCAAATAGGTACTAATGTAAATACTACCTACTAGGCGGATGATTAAAAAATGTGTTATCGCCTATTTGCACACAAATTCACATTACATTCTAGTTTATGTCAGTGCCAACACCCTTATCGGCATCGTCACACATTTTAACCGACACAACGAACAAGATCCGACCTTAAAGCATCTTTCTCTCCATTTGTTCAAACTCGTTCACAGATTTACTTTGTTCTCACAGAATCACGTTGCATTACGTTACGTTACGTTACGTAACCGCAAGTCCGAACAAAAGTTATACAACAGAAACTGCAAAAGAGAGAGAGTGAGAAGAGTAAAAAGTGGTACTTTGTTCGTCTAAATACTTATACGACACGCCACGATGATTCGATATCTTCCCTTTATTTCACTATAACAAACTATAACGAGAACTCTACGAAAAAACTTATGTAGAGTAGGTCGGTTGTCGATGTGCCTAATTAATGGATGTATTTTTCTCGCTAATTTTTTTGTTGCACCGAGCAGCTATCCTTTCTGCTCATACTATTAACCCAAATGGAAGTGATGGATATTTCGATGAAATTTAATTACCAGATGGATTTATAAGTTTGATGAACGTGATGGTGGTATTCGTCGTTGTGATGATCAAACAATGTTGTTATGTTAAACTCGCCATTAATGGAAGTGACACGTAATACTGTAGATAAAAAACAATGTTATAAAACTAGAAAAATATTTTTGCTTAGTTTTATTTGTCGGAATGGAATAAGCAAGCTTTATAGGTACTAGATAAATATGTACCTATCTTCTATTTGTATATGTGCATAATATCTTATGCATAATACATTAAAGTGCATGCATACATGCCCGCTTTCAGGTTTCTTTTAAAAAGTTCAAGGAACAAGAAAAAAATTGCCAACTTTTTCTCGCTAAATCCCATACACATGAACGCTCTCTTGCTGATCAACATCAGCATTTTTATCATTCCATCGACAACCACAGTACCACCAAAGATTGGTCGCTTTGTGTTTTTTATTCTTATGGTGTTCCCAACAAGAGCTTAAATTGTGTGTAGTTTTTTTATTTATGGCAACGTCTGGTTTACGTAAGTTTAGATAACGATGCTGCCAAGCGTAGAGTACAGCTCGGTAAGCAAAGTCTATACTAATACACCATATTGTATCGTTGCTGTTAGTGTTGGCCTTGTCGTGTCTACAATTCTCAAATATGATGTATACCGTAAAGTCAGTAATAGAAGCAGGTATTTCAATGAATGCCGACAGACTGATAAAATCCTTGGACGGAACGCTTATTGGTAGCTTTTATGTGTACTAACGAGAAGATTTCTGTTGAAATAAAGTCAGTCCTCATATCCGCGATTTTACGGTTATACACGTAACGAATAGTGTAAAAGTACTATAAACTATGAACACGACATACTAGTCATGTTGTCATGTAATTAACAGTGGGCGATTCGAGCATCCTGTGACAACAAAGACACGACTGCATTGAATGAATAATGTCATATTATGCAATGGTAGATGAGCGAGAACGCCAGAGAAAGATGTAAACAATTTTTAAAACAAATTTAATTCTACCTGGCGGGTTGTGTAAGTATGTCAGAATGAAGGTCGATGTTGCGTAAGCAATATTATTGCCATAACACCGTATTTTACACTCAATAATTGGTAGGGGCTTAAATGTCTTCGACTTTTTATCAATTCTAAATTTTTACTTATATAAGAAAAATATCGTTTAATAAACATTTTTTCCTGATACGTGCGAATTGCAACTGTTTCGTACAAAATGCGAGTGTTGTTTACGTGACGGCGGCAATGGCGAACCAATTAGAACTACTACCTGTATGGACGACTTAAGCCCAAATTATAAATGTTCTTTTAACTTATGTAACATGAATGGTAGAACTAACAGTCTTACTTCTAATTTACTAATGTATGAATTACAACAATCTAGTATTACCATTTTTTAGTATATATACAGTAGAGGGTTGCGCTGAGCCCGAAAAAAGCCCGAGCCCGACGGGCTTTCGACGGGCTTCGGGTAGTTTTTACGTTTCTCGTCGGTCTCGGGCTCGGGCTTTGTTTTTTC
>JAHZNB010007409.1:0-10814 GCA_027744295.1 Callyntrura guangdongensis | reverse complement strand
GGGGGGGGGGAGGTGTGATTATGTTTAATTCTTATTTTATCCTATAAGATCTGGAGTCCAGATTCTGGACCAACCTCGTGTCATAACGCCAGAAGATCCACGACATATGTTACATGACAAAATAAACTTTTTGACGACAAAATAATTAACACTCAATACTACGACGTTGCTACGGTTTTAGAAGGGTCCACAGCTTACAGCCTTCCAAAACGGTAAACACCCTCTCAGGCTGCTTCCAGGTGGGAATCTACACCGCTGTCAAAGGTGGTAAACGTTCGTGCTCATTCAATTACAATTTCCGTTTGAAGTAAATATTCAGTGAACAGACGGGACCACGATCTTTCTGTCGTGCTAATAAAAAATCTACTGTGTCAAACCAAAGATTTTAAGTTTTGAAGTTTGAAGAATGAGATATGTTGTCAATTTTTAACTACAACCGTCCTTGGTGTATACATTTCGGTTGATAGTTACAACAAAAGTAATGATGTCTGATACCAAAACATATTAAAGGATAAATTTTACAAATATTTTGATACCTGAAACCGTCTGCGTATTTACTCGTACACGCATCGATTCCAATGACATAGTTCACTCCTATGGTTTGTTTATGGACAAGTGGGGTAACGAGAACGAGTACCCCGACGGTTTCAGGTATCAAAATAGTTGTAAAATTAATCCTTCCATACGTTTAAAAGATTTTGGTAGCAGACATCATTACTTTTGTTGTAACTATTCTTATGTAAATCAGAACTGGCCATAAATGAGCTCCGCTTACAATATATCGTAAACCCGTGTAGTCATTGACGTTATATAGCTTATTTTTTACCCAAATTATCAAATCTGTTTTATGGACAGTCAAAATTTGGTTTCCGGTTGTTAATATGGACAATAATTAACCGTTTTCCCTGAACTTTTTTTAGATTATAATGTTACACGGCAACAATTAACTGTGATCGTTTGAAAATTTGGACTTAAATGTGACAGGTAGGATCAAATTATGGGAGGTGCTTAAAACTATCAGGACAAAGTGTATATCTAGTTGGTTCACTTTACTGGAAAACCAATTGGTCATTAAGAGTAAACTTATGCTCATCATGATGCTCAGAAATGGAAAGCTAACACACCAAAAACCGCGGTACAAAATTAAGTAGAGCGCTTTCACCAGATGCGCTTTTAGTAAAATACAGATTTTTTGTACACATACTCATAAAAAGAGTTTGAAGGAACGTGGCTGGCTACCCAAGTGAAAGTTCAATTCATCACTATTATTACGGTTTATGGCAATTATTACTGTATTCGTTATATGTCCATTTTCATAATTTGGAGTTTTCGACAATCGACTTGTAACGGCTAGTGCTATACAGTTTACTAGACCTTTATTCTTCTTTAAAGTTGAATGCAAATGTTAAACCTAGATGCATGAATAAGCTTTCCCAGTATGACCTCACTGTCGCCTCACCTAACCACCACCACAATAAATTAGGAGCAGATTAAAACCTCTAACTTAAAACCGCTATATTGTATGTTTTATGCGATGCATAAGTTACGATATTAATTATGTATCACACAACACATAATATCGTGTCTTTACAGGCAACGTACGTATAGTGTGAGGTATTTGTTTTTAAGTCAATAGCACGTATTGCGGTCGGGTGTAGACCCGTTTCCCTGGGACCCAGTTCCCCCAAGGGTTCGGTTCTGCCCAGGCCTTTTCCCCCAAACATTATTTCCTATTAGCGCGTACACCAGTCGGTCAAATTAATAAAACTAGCTGGTATTAGTGTAATATATACAAATTGTTATATCCATCAATTTTTATTTATAATTTTTATACTCTTCTATTGTCTAACACTCTACTTAACAAAACAGAAAATATTTTCGGTAGATACAATTTTCCTTTTTAAAAAAATATTGTTCTCAAAGTTTTTATAAACTGCACCTATATATTGAAAAACGTTTTCTAATAAATTCCTTGGTTTATGTCAATAATAATAATAATGGCTTTATTCCAAATATTGGGGTGACAATGTTTTTTCACCTTTGTCACAAAGAAATTCTTAGCATGTTCTACATTATGACTATAAACAGCTAGTTTTATTAATTTGACCGAGTGGTGCAAAGGCCAATGATGTTTGGGGGAACATGGCATGGGTGGAACCAAACCCTTGGGGAATGGATCCGGGTGGAACGGGCCTGTCACGGTTGCGGTCGGAAGACAAAGAAAGTAGTTGTTTATTTATGAAATAATGAAATAAAATTAGGTATTTAAACATTTTTTCACAAGTGAAAGTGAAACTGTATTATTTATTTGCATTAACCAATAATAGAAAGAAACTATACTGCCATACCACTAAGGGAAATTCAATTAACTAAACATTTTTTGATTCCAACCTAAGTCTATTTTTCTCATACATATCAGTCTGTGTACACGGATCTCAGCTCCCTCATTCTTAAGAACAGTTTCGCTGCTGGTCAATCACAATCACTTGGTATAAAAAGCACGACATGTCTTAGATGGTACCTAGATGACGGTAAAATTGCCGTTCTTTTGAGTTATTCCATTCCACTCTCCAGACTTCGTAAACCCTTTTGAGCGCACAACCAATAGCACAGAGAAAGCATCCCTTCAAAATGGGAACAAAAAGCAAGCAGTCCAGTCTTTGGAAATAGAAGGAATGGATGGATTATTGCGTCGAATGGTTGATTTACCCTTTATCGGTCCATCCATGGGAAAAATTCGAAAGACTAAACAAGAAAAGGAAGTAAAAGTCTTCTGTTCCGTTATAACTACCTAGTTGTACGTCAGTACTTCCATATCATATCTAGGTATACAATATTAATATAATACACATTATTGAGTGCCTATAAAAAACACAACACAGTTCAGTTACATATTATTATTTTATTATGTATTCGTTCTCTGTTCAATGTTTGCACTTAAATATTCGCCTTTTCGGATATTTACCCCAATCTTATGCAGATATATACATACTACCATATACACTATTCTTACATACGTACAACAAGTACCTACACACCTAATAGGAAAGAAGAAATTGGTTTATTCACAAATATCTAATGTGCGTGTATGTCAGTAAACGAATGTAATTTAATGGATTTAATATAAGGTACCGTGCGTCCTACCGTGTAGCTCAAGAGCTCGACTTTGTGCAGTAATAGTTGCTGCCGTCGTCGTCGTTGTCGTCGTCGATATCTTCTCCATTTGTAGTACACATATCTTTCTTTAGCTGAATTTTTCCTCCCTGTTTAACTCGTGTCTTCAGTCAAGTCACGTCCTGTTTCTGATGGAGTTCTGGAGACGAAGAATGTTGGCTGTCTTCGTTTGCTCTGTTGCTGTGAGTGTATTTCCTCTAGAAAAAGTTCTTCATCTAGCCGGGTATAATGTTTAAAAATCAAATACTTTTGTGGCCTTATAGTCCTTTCATATAGCAATATTAAATTTAGACCAACAGCAGCACTATTCGATGCACAAAATGTACACTGAGTAGAGCATCTTTATGCGCGGTGGTAGTGTTGATTACATTTTTTGAGAGCCATGTACAAAACTACCACTACCCCACTACAACACCTTCGTTTTTTTATTTATGCTGTTGTGCTGAAATATTATTCATGAATTCCCTAAAAAATCTCAACATACTTTAATTTTGTCGTCATTTTCAGTGATGGAAGTGTCGGTTCTATTTTCTGCTGTTGTTGAGCGGAGAATGGAATATGGAATGTTGTGGTGGTGGTAGCAGCAATGGCTCGTAATATTTTTTAATTTCATGGAACGATCTTGAGGAAAAAATGAAGCCATGCAGAATGGAAGAATATAACCTTATGTTGTGTTGCTCTGTGTAATAACATCAAGTATCTGTACATAACGTACACATATCCGCAAGCGAAATAAGAGGATACTACTCCGCATTAGAAGGGATTGTCCTTTGACATTTTACACGTTCCGGAACGTATGAACATTTAATATTTTTTTAATTTGCCTATTAGACTCAGCAATGGTAACTAAAAAAAAGTCCGCTAGAGTGTACTTTTTCTCCACACTATTTCCTGTACTTACATGTGAAAACCACCTATTTTGCGCGAAATGGGATGCATGGTCGTTCTGATGAAGACAGAAAAAAATAGTCGTGAATATTATCTCGACCCTCACAGAAAGCCATACCTTAGCACGTCTAATATACACAAGGAATTTGGTACATGCCAAACGACAATAATAACCGGGCGTATGTAACAACACAACAGCTCCAGCCAAAGCACCATCATCAACAACAAACCTTCCACTTGAGTTCACTTGAAGAGACTACGTTTAACAGTACTGATAACTGTCTTACTCGGTCTATCTGGTCGCTTAACAACCCTCTGAAACCGACAACCCACAACAACCACTCATACATATCCTTCCGTTCATCTTTCCCCCATAAAATACATATTTTCACATTTGAAGGCGAAAATAGGAAAAATAGGGGAAGAAAGAGATCATGCAATTTTATCATAAGACATTGTGTCCCTGTTTTTCCGCGTTGGGTTTCTGTACCCGTCGTTTCAAGTAGTATGCCACCGTTGAATTGATGCCGGTCTTTCTCAATATTCGACCACCCGACAAAATTCTAGCTCAGATGAAGGTTGATATTTTTACAGATGAGGTAGGATGTTCTCTAGCCGATACGCTCAAGGCTGACAAGAAGACTTAAGCCTCTGTACTTGGACTTTGCTACTCCCGTATTGTATGTTAGTGGACACATGCATTCACGCGTAGTAAAAATCATGATTCATTGTCTTTGGTCATGTGAATTGAAAGTAGACAGAAAGTATAGTAAAAAGAGTGGAATCAGGAAAAACTTTAGAGAAAAGAAAAAAAGGCAAAGCAAACCGTGTAATGCATATAAAAATTTCTACTACAATGGGGATATGTGTACTCGCTGTAGAGAAGGTGTATATATATACCTAATATGTTTACCAAGGAAAGATTGAAACTAAAGAGCCTAAACCACCAGCAAGAAACAAAAAATAATGTGCGATTGTGACTTACCCTTTTATTTTTTCTCTGATGTCATCTTTGGATTTAAAGGAAATGATTTAGATGAGGAGACAGTTGATAATGCTAGATACCTTATGTTGTCGCTTTCAGCACGAAAACATGTCGCATTTTCCTAAAACAAAGATAAATTTATTTGTTACTTACGACAAATATACATACATTCCTAAGCACCTTGCAAATGAAACAAAAACATCTATAAAATATATACCTAAACCATTACTTTTGACCATATGCTATTTCTTAACTTTATTAACAAACAAGCAATAACAAGCTGCTTTTCCCCCTATTTCATCGTATAAGATAATGTAGCACAGGTAAGATTAAGATAACCAAAACTGTTTGCAGAAAAGGAAAAGATAAAAGGTGGATGGAGTGAGTTAAAAAGACAAGAAAAAGTTGTTTTCTACACTTACAGTACTACCAAGGTTTGTAGTACCAAATTTTATAGTCGGAGTATATTCTTGTACGTTGATCACAATTTGCAGAATTTGTTCGTCCTGGACCTTTGTACTTATAGTTTAAAAAAACCATTCGGTCAGTTATATCGTTATTATGAATACAATATTAACACTGATTTATTTACGATGAACATGACTCAGCATATAGCTTTGCTCATTGTAAGTGTGTCAGCAGTTCTGTGTCAGTCTTTGTTAGTTTGGCCGTGTGGAGACTTCAATTTCTTCGACTTCACACAAGTTACAACGCAAACCTGTGCTGATCGCAAGGTTAGTAATGTTTGCAGTAGGATACTTATTACACAGCTATTACGTATTTTAACGACTAACTACATAGTACATATCTTCAATTCAAAAATCTCCAGTTCATCTTATCGTTTTTAAGGGAAAGGAACCATTGTGCATTTATATAAAGTGTTATCCTTATAACATAATTTTATCCTTTTTGTTGTTTGTTCTCAAATAAGTAGGACACTCTATTCGTTTATATTCTTCCCATCCGTGCATATATTCTTCTTAGACATGCAAACGAAGGTAAATACACATACTGTCAGTACTGTCACAACTGACAACAGCATGGATAATACAATTTTAAAGCAAACTAATGTTTCTAGCTAAAACCCAATCAAAATAGTATTTGACCCACAAGTAGTATTAGGAGATGTGACTTTTCCCGATTGCTTGGACCAAGAATAGATACCGATCAAACCCATTACAGTTCGCCATATTTTTATAGGTAAATACAATAAGACGTTCCCCCTAGGCTAGATTAACTTTCATCACCCTGATACTAACCGATCTATGGGGGTGTAAAAAGTAGCACAGATTTATGACAATGTAGTGCTTTCCTTGAGCCTTTTGTACAATTAATACTACAATGAGGATACTTCTTCAAAGTAGCAAAATATTTATTTTCTAAAATTGAATTATAAAAATCCACACAGGGATGTCAGTTTACAAAATTTCGGCTTGTATTGCAATGCAAAAAAGATCCCTCTTTTTTGTGAAGGCGCCACATTTAAGTTTCACTTACTTGTATGTGTTGTTATAGTACTAGTCCTTAGTCCATTGCTAAAAAACCCATTCCTATTGGAATAAAACGTTTCCAAGTCACAAAAAGTTTTAAAGACCTCTGCAGTTGTCTTGGTAATACCACGGTACGGTATACGTAAATCCATAATAGTTTCTAATAAAGTAATAATACTGAATTTGAGTCTTGGTTGTCATGCCGACACAGTTAAAATCCTCACAAAAGCAGTCATAACTGAAACATAAACACAGCATGCACAGCCAACTACGTATACAAAAATACTCGCATGAATCATCGATTCCAGAAGTCAGTTTTTAACGTCCTGTACATTTATGTGAGAAGCGCTTCCCTCCCAACAGACAACTGGAGGTCAAAGTGTCCCGGCTTCGCAGATTAAAATGGTTACTTCAATATGTAGCAAAATACGCTACTTAATAAAAGCATACTGATATATGTATACCAATAACCGCACTAACATCATTGACATAATCTGTCTTTTTACTGCTGGTGGGTGAAGAATTACAAAGTCAACTCAAGGAAAAGCGGTAGGCCAGACGCTTGACCTGAAAATTTGATATACAAAAATATTGTTGTGGAAGCATTTGAAAGCAGTGTTCTTAATACATATTGAATTACTTGAATAAGTGTGTGAAGAAAAAAGATGATATTGCCACCTCACGTCGCCTACACAAGGGAAAATTCAACTTCGTGACTGTAGACATTTTTATCAGCAACTTACTTAAAGCAGCTTAACGACAGGTCAGATTAACAGGAAAGAAAACACGAAGAAAAGAGTAGAGTATCATGTCGGTGATGACATGACACTCTCATGGCTATATAGTATAATCTTCAAATAGAGTGTTTCTGCCTTCGTTGCCGCCGCCGCACTTGTCAGTACCTTTGTATTTCACGCCGTCAGAAAATACATGGTGGGAGTCCGTATACTTTATATTATTGTTGTTCTACAAAACTCTGTTACTTCAAATTCTTTTGTGAATGAGAAAGCTTTTATCAGTGACTACAACTCTTCCTTTTCTTTGCTGTGACACTTTCCATCTCCAAGTGGGACAAACGTTTTGTTATTCTGAACGCCAAAAAAGAAATATATAATAATATGATGTTGACTGCGTTGCTGTGTGCGATTTAGATTCCTAGTCAAGATCCAAAATGCACAAGAAAGCATTTATTTCACTTATGTATCTATCATTACCATTTGAGACTGTGACGGTTGTCCCCAATGTGTTTACACTAACAGACAGAGAAATTGTTTAGCACGTGGATAGCTCACTCGTCGTCGTCGCTGTTGTCAGTTGCCGAAACTGTATTATGAAGACAGCATCTAATTCATCTTAATACCAATAACGAGAACAAGGAGCATCATGACGGGATACTTTGGCGGCTCACAAAAGAGAAAGTTGGTTAGTTAAAAGACGAACAAGAATAAATTCAACAAGGAGCAAAGAAAGTAAAAGAATTTGGAAAACGACAGAAGTATAAGCAGTGGGAGCGAATGGTTACTTATACGGCAATTTCCCATTAGAGACTGAAAGGGAAAAAAGTGAGAAGCAGTAAATGACTCTGACTATCATGAAGTATAATAATAATGACGATTGTATATGTGCGACGTACAAAAATGGGATAAAAGTACATGATCCCGAGCACAGACAGATCACAGGAGAGAGAGAGACTGTGTATGCACATACGGTGTTGTATGTACGACGAACCAGTTTTAGCCGGATATTATATGGCATACAAAGTAGTAGTGAAATAAGGGGAGGGGAACTGTGTGTAGTAATAGGTGTTTTATTTTTTCCTTTCGTGCTGGTGCTGATGATGATCAGATCAGAATCCACTTGCATCTTGGTGAAGTCTTTTCCGTGATGCTCACACATTATGCATCGAGCTATGTATGTGTGTAGTGTGTAGTATGTGCTTTCTGACCGCGTCCCCCTGTAGAAAAGGGAAAAAACGACTAGGGAGAAAGAAGCCTTCTGATGTCGTTGTCTTCGTGAGCAGCATAATATCAAATTTAGCTTTGCACATAGATTTCTCCCTCCTCCATTAAGGCAAGTTTTTTCCCTTCCCTCCAGAAAGAGAACAAGTACCTCTTTCCCTCCATATTTCCATGAAATAACAACATTCTCTCTTCGTCTTAATTTCTAACAGTGGTGGACTGTTAGAATTCTTTCTCTATTCCTCTCGTGATGACTATGATGATAATACGTTTTCGTTTACTTGTTAACTTGGCACCATCGAGAACTTCTTCTTGGCTGCTTGCTTGTTCGCTTTTGACGGAAACTTGGTTCGCTGGATGGTACAGAGCTGGTGACAACGGCGACACAACGTGGCAGATCTTGGGAAGTTTGTACGTATTAAGTAGTAGAATGTAGGTGGAACGTAAAAAATACACCCAGGGTCTTTCTCTTTTTCATTCTTGTTATTTTTGCTTCTACTGGTAAGTTAAGTTAGCAGTATGGACAGGTCTGATTTCAAAAAAAGTCCCAGGCAAACTAACAGAGAGAAAAATATATTTTTATGTGCATACCTACATGTCGTATGTGTACTACACAGAGATAGCGAAGGAAATGGGAATTAAAGTATTCAAAGAGAGGTCTCATCTAGTTCAAAAGGAAATTTGTTGAAGTCAATTCGCTTCGTATTCACATCTATCTCTTTTTACTTCGCTTGCATTTGGATGGCACTCTCCAGCCGTTACATAATGTCATGTGTTTAAGTCCTTTACTGTCAAGTAATAAATAGCTTTTAAGTACCTCACCCACTACACTTTCACTCCCATCATCATCATTATGATCATCATCAGCAATTCAGTTTCCAGTTATTTCATATCTCGGAACACATCCTATTCTAAAGTCTGTCCATCTTGCCCGTACTCGGTTCGTCTGTGCCTCTTTTTGAGGCATGTTTACATTCATATGCATTACCATTTTAGAGGAAAAGTTCCTTCAAGGCGAAAGAATAATAGTAGTATAGTAACTAGTGCAGTAGTGTCGGCTGCTAGTCTTTCATAGTTTTTCTTGTAGACTTTTCGATATTATGTAGTACTTATACACATATGTGGGCAACTACGAGTACCTACATATGTTATTATAAAGATGAAGTGAAGTATTTGTGTGTCTCCGTTTTTGGAGGCTAAAACCAAAAGGAAGCGAGGTGACTGCCAAAGAGATAATATGTCAGACAAGTTGACTTGATGTTCAGTTGCGCGTGAAATTTGGCTGGTCTGGCAAAACGTGTCACCCTCCCCTCCACCTTAATACATTTATCAGTAAGTGAAGCTGACACAACCTCCTGTTTTTGCTCTTTACAAGATAATCGAAAAACGTGTTGTCCTGCTGTTTTAACAAGGCCATGTATGTATATAAATGACAGGAATTAACGAATATCCTGCTGATGATTAACTAATGCCCCGCTGAGTAATCAACAGATGCACGTACCTTAATTTGAAATATTAATAATACCACGAACGTAATTTATTTTTGGTATTTAGTCGTAATAAACAAGATCTACATACGTCACACGTCATACTTACAATTAAAAGTTGTTATTGTTGTAAAGTTGGCAGTTATTAAGATGGAATCTACTCAAAACAAAATAAAACAGATGGCAGTACAGTAGAACTAAAATCAGTGCAAAAGTGCACTATATCCACATGAAACAATTTCATTAAAAATATCTCTTTCATCTTTCCTTAATCACCAGGAATGAATGTTCTGCTCATTTCCCGGCTTTCCCGGTGACTAAAGTTTTAAGTCTAATATTTGACGAAAATAGGAAAAACATTAAGTTTTTTATCGTATCTCACGGAAGAAAAAGTTTTGTAAAGCAAGTGGTGGTGGCTTGATCTTTTGCCGGGGGTGACTATAAAATCAGGAGGGGTGACTACTGAAAGTCATAATCATTTTCTTTTTCAGAGTCTCAAACTCAAATACTGTCTACGTATAGCACAGTAATTGGGATTTTTTTTATTATTTTACAAGATTAACACAGCTTATAAAAATCTGAATTTTGTAGTCAAATTATATCGTACCGTGTTCGTGTTCTCAGTCTGGGGACAGAAAATCTTGTTTTTTAAACTTCTCACTCAGTTTATTCTCAAACTTCAAATGGGAAAGTTAATGAAAACATAAACACGAAGACTTCGTCAACTAAAATGGGATTCATTTAACAGTGTTGAAAGTAAATATGAACCTATTGTGATACTTCTAGTTTGTATTATTAAGTACTACTGGCTGCTGGTTAATCAACAAGGAAA
>JAHZNB010007408.1:0-11006 GCA_027744295.1 Callyntrura guangdongensis | reverse complement strand
CGTACGAGCAAATATTTAATTATATACATATATGAAAATAGAATAGTATTCCACTGTGAACACTGCTGGCATGACGTACGTTCCACATCATCTGGCAAACTTCTCATGTGATTTATTCTTGCAATTTCGCCATCATTATAAATTAACAAAAATGGTGAGTCGTTTCGTCATTTAAAGATTTTTTCAGTATCTTAAATCTTGGGTTTAAATATGTAAGTGAAAATTCATTTTCAGTTGTTCGTTATTTTTCAAAAATAGGGTTGGATTCAGCAGTTAGTAGATACAAATAATACTCAAAGCATAACAAAACAGTGGTAGTGAATAAAGTAAAATTAGAGGTACGTGTATATTTTTAAATTTTCCAATTGTTTTAAAAAACAACTTTTATTTGTCGTCAAAACATTTGCATTAACTCTGTAATTGTAAAATAATAAATTTTATATCAAGGATTGTTCTGTGACCTTACTGGTTGCATCAAAAAGCGTAGGTGTATGTGTAAGTTTTATTTGTTTATGATTCTGTAAATAATTCAATACACTTATTTCCTGTATTTTTTAATTCTAGCGAATCAAAAATTTTTGTGTGACAGCAAGTCTACTGACACCTTGAAAGTAAAACCCAAACAATGATGACACTGAATTCATTTAGTTAGAGTAAATTGGTAAGTTGGGTACGTAATGACGCTAATTTCTGTGTTAATATTTAAGACATAGCAAAACTTTTTTTGTAGTAATGCAGTAGTTTGAAGAGAATTCAATGGTATTGGCAAGCTGGCAGAATCCAACTCCAGGATGAGTAATTTTGGTTCCCGGTGAAAATTTATTGACGTCATATTTGTATGAAGTGAAAATAATTATTAAACATGTGCATAGGTAAAATAAGACATTTTTATCTTAATATTAAACTGCACTTTAATTTCAATAATAAATAGTATTGAGCATCTTTTCAATGCAATACTATTTTTCACACAAGTTAAGAAAATACTTTCATACAATTTGTAGGACAACAAGGGATTATTAGGAAAATTATTGATGTCCACTGAACTCTTTAGGAAGGTAGGAAGAAAAAACTGTCTTTCTTAATTGGAAGCTACACCGCATTTATCAATGGAGGACAACAAGTTAGCACCAATAAATATGGTTTGAAATTTCTTCTAGCAAGTATTTTGCTACATTGGCTTATTGTAGGTTTAATGGCTTGAATAATTCATTCTAAGTAAAAAATAAATTTATTGTAATTATCAAGGCAATATCTAACGTGAGTGACACTATGTTACTGACTAGGCAATACTTCTCTGGTTACGATTAATAATATAAAATACGTAAGTTTAAACTCGGATCGGCTTCAAAGTGACAACAACTTTTTAGGTATTCTTAGAATTTGACTTGAATTTGGTGAAACTACTTTATAAATTTGAAACACCCGATTCAAAATCGGAACAGTTTTAGAAAGTTCTTGGCTGTTTGTTCGGCCATAATATTCTTAATAATTTTTATTTAAACCTACTGCGACAAAATTTAATTTAAGTAATATACACTGTGATGAAGAAGTAGTCACAGGTTTGACAATAATATAGCTCACCCAAGTCCTAAGTGATTTAATTAATTGTAATTTCTTGGGAAAAGTAAAATATATTTGTAGGATATTACGTACATAAAAATGCTAATAAGGAAAATTGTTTCAGTTCTTACCCATACATATAAACTTGGTATTTAAGGTGATAGGTATTACGAATTCACTGCTAACTTGTTTCAGGTTTTATAATTGGGTGAATTAATTTTTTCAGCATTAATTTATTTAATGAGGATTTTCACGACTTACAAATAGTTAAGTCATTTACTAAGCTGGCGTATAGTTTATGATAAATTTGTTTTCTGTTGTACCTTTCAAAGTCGATTCTGAGCAAATAATTTTAAATAATCACACGGTAAAATTCGTTAAATGCCAATCATGAATCTGACAAAATGGCTTTGGGGTTTAGGTGCACCGTTCAAAATATTTAAACCAGAAAAAAGCCCTGATAATGGTATCTGTAGATCGAAAAGTGGAGACAAACATGCTTATCATTTTTATTTTTTCCTAAACACATTTGTAGTAACGTTGGTAATTAATTTGTACTTATATTCGTAAAAATGCAATATGAAATTTAAAACAACGTTTAAATTCTTCATTCGTTTAATGATAACTGTGGAAACGTAGCTCATGCTAAATACGAAGATCAAATTTTAAGTCTTTATCTTTTAGTATTAAAAATGAGCTGCATTTTTCTGTAGTTAGACATATTAATTTGGTTTTAATGCTACCTCTGTTATTTGGTAGGATCTAGGTTTTTATTTATGTCTCATTCTAATGAGTTATGAAAGAAAATGTAGTGTGATTCGAACGGAAATGATGGAAATTTTAATTTTACTGACGAAATAGTTTCCAAGGTAGCTACACTGGGGTTTTCCTCTTTATGATGATAAAAAGGTTTCTCATATTGACCGACGGAAGGTCTAATATACATACGTTCACGTTAATAAGAAGCAGTCGTTTTGTAGACGAGTCTCAACAAACATCACTCGAGAGGGATTTTTATATAAAAGCTATTGCGAAATAATTTTTAGACGCCTTTGTGACTGTTTTGTATGTTGCTATGATAAACAATATTTTATGACAGAAAAATTATTCCTGATTGGGAATGTATCAGCTTAGTCATTACTATTACTGAACTTTGTTGTGCAAGTCTTCAGTATTTTTTAAAGAAAAATTAGGTCGTTCAAAAAGGAATACTTCAATTTTTGTTCACTTTGTTCGCACTAAAAATTAAAAAAAAACAATTTAAAATTGTGAACAGTTAGGAACGCAAATATAAAAAACAGCAAAGTTTTTTTTAAATGAACGTATACGTCTAGTTATTTGAAACATTGGTTTTATTACACGGAAATTCACCACGTATGCGGCGGTAACGCGGTTGACGTATGTAACATATACCTCCTGAAACCAAACATATCTAGAGAGTAAGTTTTATTTTAAAATTTTTTTTAGAAATTAATGTGATGGCACAGTACAATATTTTTCTGAAGACTTTCCATTTACTTTCCATTTGGTATATCCCACATTTACTTTCATTACGTGCTTTATATTAGAAATAAGCATATAAATTACGTAGGGATTTCAGGAAAGGTTGCGACAATTTTAGAAGTCTATATTTCGGCATTTCGTTTCTTACAGAAAATTACATTTTCCTCTAACCTGTCCCTCTCAAAAAAACCTGTCTGGGTGCGCGCTTGTTACAGAAGCCGTGGTATGAAGTAATGGATAATGGACTCAGGGCTTTTTAATGACATGTCATTCGAGAGATTATTAGCTTCTGAAGACATTTTGTAATTCAGCCAATTTTTTCACTTTTTCAATTCAATTCAATTTCACTATTTTAGTATATTTTTTAGTTCAAGATGCAAAAGTTTGTTTGGTTTGACGTACACAAGTTTGTTAGGAAAGTAATACAGTTTAAGGATGCGCATGATATTTTTTTTTCCTGGTGGCCATCAATGTGTGGGCGGGAGGATTCGCGTGTAGTCATGAACATTTCATATCAATTTTCCATTACCAAACATACTATGTGTTGCGAAGTCATGATTATTCCAAGATCTTGGAATAGGGTCCACTGGCCAATGTAGCACATAAAAAATCTGGTTAAAAACAATTTGATTTCGTCTGAGAATACTGGCATTTTCTTCCACAACGGTTTTCGAGAAACTGTTCACTTTTGGACTTCTTTGAAGTTTAAATACCCATCATTTGAATGCTTGGATCTCCTCTATTTTTTCTAAAACAGCTAAGTTTGCTACTTTCTGAAAAACTTCAATTTCGCGAAGTTGCCACGGAAAAACTCCGCTCGGTTTCAAGTGCTAATTAACTCTCGGGTCGCATGTAGTCAGAAAGCTGTAAGTCTACTTTATGCAATGCTATGTACTGTAGTTTCTGTAAAGAATGTAGTGCTGACATTTGAACTAATGGACTGTTAAAATTGTCACAATTTTTCTTAATATACTTACGTACGTTACAATTTATGTACGCCAGTAATCTTCTTCACAGAAAGGAAATTTCTTAGTTGGCACTGCCATGCAACACACTGTCGACAATAGCAATTTAAATTGATTGATAGCTGATAACAACACACCATGATGAGTTAAGAGGTTGTCCATTTTAGTTATACGTATTTTTAAATGCTCAAAAACTGTATAGTAATTTCATAAAACACGCAGAAAATGCGGTCGAAATTTAGCAAGCATCCGTATTTTTTCTCTGGCAATTTGGAGGGGGATGCCCGTGCTCCCTGTCTGCGCCAGTGTTACTGGTATCTGTTTTCAACATGAAAAATTTACGTCTGGTATTTCTGTCAATAATTATCTATACCCTTTATCATTAGACAAAGGATTTAAATCAAATCACTTACTAGTTAGACCAACCTGACTAGAGAAAACCATTAGGCATTTAATTAGCTCAGCACATACTCCCGCTGTACAAAAATTGTTTTAGTTCATGGCAAATGTACACTAGAGACTTGTTAGCTTCGATGTAAATATGTATAAGAAAAGTAATACTTTTTTAGGTTCTTGCGATAACGTTTACGTTTACGACGTGTTGGCCGTGAAATGAATTACGTTTAAAGGAATTGATAACTCCGCAGTTTATTTTTTCCTCATATTTCGTAGAAACTGGTTGTCCAATTGATATAGCAACCGGGAAAAGTAAATAAGTGTGCGAGGACGAATTAAAAAATGTTTTGTTTTCCACTATTATTTATAAAACTATGAATATTTATAAACTATAGTTATATAATAACATGTCAATTAACGATATTATTTGAATCATGACTTGAGTGAGTCCATAAGTTTTGCAATACTTATGTCACGGCATGCGCTTTTTTATTTCTTCTCGGCTAAACACTTCCCAAAGTGTTGTCGTTGTTAGTAATTTGGATAAAAAATGGGTAGGTTAAAGCGAATAAATACTATAAAAAGGCTTAACTAATTTCTCTTCGCCGAGCGCGTAGGCAAACTTTTTAGCATATAGCTATTCCTTACAATGTAGTAAGTTGGCCAGTTAAGTCAGTTTAAATTTGCCGTATCCTTTTCCTAAACTAGTCTTTCGATTACTTCAAACTTTGCTAGGGTCGTTAAGTTAGTCCCGTGAATCATTTAAATATCAAAGATTGCTCTCAAGAAAATCTTATCATGTGTTGAATATTTTTATTTATCTTTGACAAAAATAATAGTAGGAACAAACAGTGGTATCATAGTACCAAAACAACATACATACATACCAAACGAATTTTCGTGAGCAGTGATTAAGAAGATATGGAAATACTACTGGTGAAGTACTTGTCGAATTGAAGAAATTAGGTTAAGCACAGGCGCTTCTAGTAGATATTGCTTATATTGAGGTAAAATATGACTACGTTAAGGTATTACCGCCTCATAAAAATGACCTTTGAAGTTTAATATTGACTTAATTGATTTATTTAATTATTTAAAAATTCGAACTGATTAATACGTGAAAGATCTAGTTTTTAGGCAACGGTTTAACTGCCATCATAGATGCGTACTTTAAAAGTTGTTTTGAGAAAAGCTTACGAATGAATTTTAAAACGTCTTAATTGCAATAGAGCAATTTTTTTAAACTGATAAATAAAATTCTTTAATGGAGCCGGATGGAGTATAGTTATTCATTTGTCTGAGCCAACGTGTTCTTGAAACTTGTAAAGACATTTAAGGGCTTTGTATAAATGATCTATTCCCAAGTTACTTCCGTAAAAGCTGCATTTTAAACGTTAAAATTAATTTAGACTATGATTACCATTGCTATACGCAGTTTTAAAGCCAATATGTAATCAATTTTATAATGTAAAATACAATTTGTCTTTGAAAACCGAGGTACAACTCCACCGCTTTTGCCCTGTGTAGGATTTCAATTGAATTAAAGGGTCTTCATTAACCCAATAATTTCTTAGGACACCTGAATACAACATAATCTACATTGTGCAGTTTCATAAAAGCGTAGTTTGCATTTGGGTGTGTGAATATAATATACTTATTTACATCCTGTGGACGATGTTTGACAAAGAAGATCGTACTTTCATCTTGAGTATACACACAACCTTGATGCTTTTTCTGGCATATTATTATGTCCGAGCAATGGCTTTGAGCAAAAATCTACTTGTAATAATAATTTTAATTTAAATCTATTTTAAAGGCAATGATTAACAAATTCTGAGGTGATGAGACACCAGCAGCAAAAATTTGACTGTCGTCCAAATCGTACTTCTATTTATCTCGATTAAAAACTTTTATTAAGACTCAAATGTAGATGTCTATTTCCTTAATTGAAAAGGCGACTAAATTTTGCCGTGGAGCGTCTTTAATTGTACTCTGGGTAGCTAACCGTATGAGTTCGTCGATGAGTCTTGAATGGGCGAGTCCGAAACTGGATTATTCGGGACGTTGGTTTTGCTGGTGGAGGGTTGCCAGTTAGTAGATTAATTAGGTGTAGTATAGATTGAATTTTTAGAAGTAATTTAAGAAAGCAGCCCCGCTCTGGGCTGACTCTTTCTTCGTTCAATTATCCGGATTTCCGTTTTAGACAGATACTTCTGTGTATTTCAGGGGTCTTTGGTGGTTCAGTAACCGATAGAGAATGATAAAAAATGCTATCCACGCTAAGCTCGCTATTATGTCATGCTATAATCATGATATGCCAATAAACAGCTTATCTGTTATGTGGACTGGGCAAATATTTTGGATATACAGGTGTGTACGGAATCGGTTTCTTTGTCAGAGGTTATCAAATTATAAATTTTTGCATTGCAAATTTCGACCACGGTACAAATCCTGAGTTGCATATATCGCCGCATATCAGCATAGGATGTTCTTTGGAGATGTCGAACTCAGCGATGGAATAGAAGTAATGATAATCTTATAATTGCCGCGGGTTATTGAATTCGCGAAGGATGTTTGAAATACAGGCCCTGCTTTATTTTAACTACGCTTGAACTTTTTATATAAAAATGGACAACAATAGTTCATAAAAAAGAAGCTAAAGCATAAACAGTTGTTTAATCCCTTACAGTCCCTAACAGGGATTGATGGGATATATTATTAGAACATGGTTATGTATTGCAACATCAAAGTAAATAAAACTATCTACACGTAAATAGTAACTTTAGTAACAAAAAACATCAAACTTGTCGAATCAGAACACATGAGAAGGAGGAGAAAATCTAGATGTAGGGAAAACCACATCGCGACTGACACAGTTCGCAAAAGTCTTTTTTCGAGATATTAAGATCAAATTTCAAAATCTTTGATGGCAAATGGTAATTGCGCAATTAACACACTAACTTTGATAGGATTACAACAACGTAAATTCATGTACAAGTACATTGCGAAGAACAAAATGAAAAGTAATAATTTGAAGAAAGAAAAATGCATAGTACAGTGATAATATGGATAGTAATTATAAACACTTAGACTAATACATTGTCACTACACGAATACACGAAATCGTATCCAGAAGAACCCATCTGACCATCCAGACGCTCATCTTCTATGTGAAACCTGTCGTGCAGCACATAGTCCCCTTTTCTCGTGACCACAGCTGTCGACTTTGACAGGCTCCAGACTATTCCTAACTGATCCACGATATTAATAAGACTTCCATATCCGTAGATCATATCCGGGATTTTACGAGTCACTTGTCATGTATTGTCGTTTTGTTAATATAGTTGTAGATTTATTGACGAAGCACACACTTATCCGGCGATAATGTAAACCCATCCCGAATTCCTTCATCGCAATCCACAAAATCAGATATAGAAAAGCGAGTATATGAATCATTACCTTGACGGTCTCGGATGAGGAAGACATCGCCTCCCGCGGCACAGCTTTGGCACCAAGCTATCAGTATCTGTGGCACGATGACGGAAGATCCCATCCAAGAGTCCCTTTCGTCGTGGCCGAGAGCTCTTTGTTACAGGCTGGTACCATTGTTGTTCGTTGGATGTTCTGCCAGAATAGAGTTTATTAAATCCCGCATCGTTCCGTGTTGAAGATTCCCGACTTCTTCCGTTTGTCTGAAATTAAAAAGGGACTCCAAAAGTCCACATAAGTTGACTATAAGATGAAGAAGCATCGGCGAGAAACGAGAACAACAAATTTAGTGTTAACTAGAAAACAAATCTTATGTTATTAGAAATTTATTAATGATGTATTATGAACGCCGTCAACTTACCTTGACGTTGTTTGCTGGAAAAATATTTTAAACCAGTATATTCATTAAAGTTTCGTCATCTCGTTTCTTACAAAGCCTTATTTGTTCCCTAATCTTTTCTTGCGTAGCGCATTCAGTAAAGGCATTGACAAGGTCGATACTAAGGACGTCCCAAGAAGGAGGTACGGCTAGAGGATCTTGTACGTGAGCTAGCGTGGTGTACCATTGTTAGGCTGTATCAGCTAGATTCATTGGAAAGAATTGTCTCTTTTGGTCACCCGACTAACCTTGGCTATTGGCGACGGTTTCATATTTCATGAGCCAGGCACGTGCGTTTTCTTTCCATGTAAATGTAGAAGGACCTGGCAGGCCAGGAGATTAAAATTGGGGCTATTGTACCACCACCGCCCAATCCTCCTCCGCCTGTTCTACCTCCGCCTGTACCAGACGGACTCGATGAACATGACTTTGGCATGTCCGATTCAAATTCTGACTTAAATATGCTAATCTCTTCTTTAGATGCGTTACTATGCTGACTATTTGTATCTTCTGTCTCGTCTAATGCATCAGCGAACGCTTCTTCTACTTCTGATTGTATTAATGGGTTTATTGATTTGAATATTATTTCTTGCGGATAACCTGTTTTAATACTGTATTGCTTTGGTAATGAAAAAGATGTCTGAATACGGGCAGCAATACTCTAAAATGTCGACGAGTTATTCTGGTTTATTAGAGACGTACGAGCAAAAGGTGTTTCTGTATTTTGTGCAGAAGTAGAAGTTGGGACTAGTTCAGGGAAATTTACTAAGATGGTTTCTTGAAATGTTTCTGACAGTGAAGTTGGTAAAGTTTCAGGGAATAACTCGACTAGTTTCTGTTTGTCTACTGGTGGTATCTCTATTGTGTCGGGAAATTTTAAGTAATCTTCGGTCTTTCCTAACTGTGAGTTTTCAGAAGTTGATTCTGTAGATGGTGTAACAAAAAAACTTTAATTTTGAAATTGGTGCTGAACTTGTTCCTGAAGAGCTAGGTTTTAGTTTCGAGGGGGCTTGTGGAGAAAAGTGTTTGGAAATTTTTGTTTTAGTCACTTACCCTAAAATTTCTTTGTCTGCTTGAATCGAGCTACCGACAGACTTATGCTTTGTAAAATCGTACTCGGGAGTTTTTCCTGCTAACCGACTAGACTGTTTTCGTGTCGTGTCGTTAGTGGATTTATTCTTCATACGCCAGCATTTCATGCAACTAGTATTTCTAGCCAAAATAGGTGCGTATTTTTGGCCTCAAAATAGATTTCCTAGTTTGGTGTAGAAATTTAAAATGTACCGTGACGGGCACAGGCTTACTAGTTCGATTCCTGGAAAGTTCGCAACTTTCTTAATGGGTGATCAATCCTGGGAAGAGATGTCGAATGTTTCCGAGCTACTGGCGACTTGCTCTTTTTCGTTTCCTTTCCTTTTTGAACTCAGTGTCAAGTGTGTACGCCTTTTATTGTCAATGTATTCAGGAATCCGTGCAATGCTCCCTTGGTTTCCTTGAAATTTTCGTGGTAGGAGCCACCAAATGTAGGATTTCGTTAATTATGACGAGCACGTAACCAAGTGGCCAAGTCTTATGACCGGTTACACTTGGGAATCTATGATGCTTCACAATGTGAAGAATGAAATCGTAGCTTATTACAATACGTAAAGTGCAATTGTTTTTAAGAAATTTATTGGCGGTGAAAAGAAAGATTGAAACGAAAGTTTACAAGTGGTCATGTAAGACCAACGATATTTAACAGCAAACTGAGTTGTTGTCGTATAAAGCGACAATGGTTTTTATACCAAAGCGCGTGCATAGAGATACACAGAAAACATGCATAATTTTGTCTTAACGATAATAGTTGCTTACATAGTAGAGTTTGATATATATATATATTAGTTAGCGTAGGTGACAGGTACCTGCCTGGCTATCTATTCGACTAGGTAAGTGTGGTGACAGTGTTTAAGCACTGTCACCTTAAATGGGTCGATCATCATCATCATCTGGTCAAAAAGTTGTTTTTGCTGCACGATGATCGGATCATCATCATCATGAGGCAGAAAAGCTGTTTTCATCGCACGATGATGATGATGACTTTTCGTCCTATCATTTTATCATAAAATTTACTATTTTATTGTTGCAAAACTGCACCTTATGCAAGAGCAACCACATCCTCAAACTGAAATGAATTAAGTGATTCTTCATGTTTTCAACATAAAGATGACCTTTAATAGCATCTGCTTAAATGATTACACGCATCGTCAGTCAAGCTTCCAGTTTAACTGTTAGATACACATAATATGTATTTTAAGCCGTCTATGTTATATTCTTTTATGTCGACAGTTGTAATTCTGTGTACAACTTATATTGGATTTTCTGCCTTCTTCTTTCTGATTAGAATTACGTATAATTCTTAAAGGCTTTACTCTGTATGTAAGATAAATATGGCATAGTTTACGTATTTACTTCTTTAGTACAAAATTAGTATATAAGCGGCGTATCTCTCCGTATATAATCAGTAGTAACCTTTTTAGTGTCAAGTGTAGTACTAATCTTTAACCCTCTCTTATAATGTGTTGTTCTGTGTGTTTTTGTGCACTGGTTCTTGATTAAACCTGTTTCCTTTTCTTGTTGCTTTTCTCTACATTCAGTCTGTCAATCCGCCAGTTTATTCCCTTCCACACGATTTCATACTCAACGCATAGTCAATACATTACACTGGTGACTCCGAA
>JAHZNB010007407.1:0-16589 GCA_027744295.1 Callyntrura guangdongensis | reverse complement strand
AAAAAACAAGACGTCAACTCCGAATTGGATGTTGTTGCAAGATATCTTTGAAGAACAGACCCTAATGTAGTCTTCTTGAATGTACACAGCAAATTGTATTCAACATCGGTGCCCTTTTCACAACCAGAAAATGTTGCTGCAGGGCAGGGGCAGCAAATTGAATACGAATACATACTGTCTTAAACTACACCATACAAATCGTACGATGAAGTACAGTGTATTAGTAATAACGGGAAATGTTATGCCTGATCATTTTCATTTATTTTAAATAGTAATACTAGTAGTCATTGTAAAGTTCTTTTCAGGAAAACACTTAAAATTTGTAATGCCTACGTCAAATTTCCTTGTTTCCGTCATTATTATTTAGATTATCCCTGAATCAATATTTTTGCTTTCTTCCTTTTCTTTACAACAGGCAGTCAGCCATGAAAATAATGCCTTTCAACGTGAACATGTACTACATACAACAGTGCAGTGTGTATCTTGGTCAGTATATTCGCATTCAAAACAATAACCATTTGCTTTTCCTTACAAAAACGTTTCAACCTCATTTAATTTATGTATGTACTGTTGTACCACTACAAATGTATACGCACTATTTGATATAATAAATTACTATACGATATTCCCTTGTGGCTTTATGTCTATACTACCTCCACAAACTTAATATGCATTTTCCGTTAGTTTAATACTGCAGTATTGTGAAATAGCAAGTATACTAAATCCATCACAGAGCTTCCTGTTGACTGCTTGGGCGGGCACATATTTGATAGGTTTGATTTTTTCATGAGTGTGATAAGAAACCTAAAACACGGGTTTGGGTATCAAAAAACTGGAGCGCAGCATGAAGAAAAAGTGTTCACGTATTTTATTCGAGTAGGCGTGTCTGGCGGTTGTGTATCTGTGGGTGCTATACAGAGTATCATACCCGCAGCTTTCACACCTTAAAAAACAACACAAAACCCATTTTTGTTTTAAAGGAATTTTTTAGTAAATCTCTTGTGTTCCAACGAGCAGGTATTTTTTTAAACATTCACATTCTTTAGACTACTACAATGCAGAGTAGAACCGGTCCATTTTATTTCATTATCCGAGCGATTTAGAATTGCACGAAAAGTTCCACAAATGTTACACATGCTGGCAGTGGTACCTGTTCTCCATTCATAAATAAGCCGTTTGGCCCAACGTGTCTACCTGGATGCCTACTTTTGGGGATACTGTAACAAACTTGGTCGCAAGCTCCAGAAATGTCACAGTTGGGCGATCATCAATTGATTTGTAATTCCGTTTCATACGCACCATAACATTTGCTATATGGCGAAATTATTACCTGAAAGTAAAAGCGTAAAAAGTACACGTTATGGGAGGGACCACAACTGCTTGCTGAGCTAAAGTAAAAGGGTAATCTCATTCAGTTTCAAAAAATAATGGCCTGTAGAAATGTTCTGTACGGCCTTTTCCTAGTTGGGGGGTAGGAACGAACTGACCATAAGTTTGGCTTCTATTTCCGCTGTAGTTCCAATCTTACATGACGTTTATGACATAAACATACTCAGTAGTGGCAGTAGTGCCCTTTTAGCTTATACGCCAAGTTTACCAATCAAGTTTGCTCGGTCACACCACTATTAGGATATTTACGACTGAAATTTCATTAGTGGTCGCGAAGCCTCTGTAATATATGTATAACTCCGAGAATCACATTGTTTTATTGCTGGTATGGTCATTCCAGCAGCAGCCGATTTTACGACCCTTTCATGTCAGAACTAATGGACTAATCTGAACAGTGGGATTGCTTGTTCAGGGATTATATGCCACATTCACATTATTCAGCGCACAATTACTGAAAAAGTCCAAAGTTGTGTATCCAAACCAGCCGAAAACTGAAGCTTCGTCGTCCTATTTTGCAAATCATATTGTATGAAAAGAAAGGCAACATGTATCTAACATATTATATCACTTTCCTTTTTCGATGACGGTGACATGGTATAAACCAAACGTGTTCTACTCAAATGGAATGGATAACTTTGCAGAGTTTTGGCTTGGAACAGGCAATTTCCTGTTCACAAACACCACCATATACATAGTAATACGCGTTTTTGTCTTGTATTCCTAAACCACAATCAGTCCCAAAAAAATCCGTACTTTGTACATACCTTTAATCCGTTTTTTTCCAAAGCAAACGTACTATTACTTTTTCCACACAGATGGGTAGAAGGTTCGTAATTTAAAAGTTTTGAAACTTTTTGAAAACCCGTGTCATGATAAAATGTGTGGTATTTACATTTTGTATATAAATCCCTTCGTCTTGTTACTTTTCTTCTGTTGGCTTGCCATTTTCCCTTTCCTGCCTACCTTTCCGAACTCCAGCAAGATGTAAAATTTCACTTACTTACATATGTATGACTTCTGGTACCCCACACTCACCAAACACATATATTGAATTTTATTTTGAGTCATTTTCAATCCCGAGATGGAGTTGAAAATGTGTGGAATATATACGACACATATTGGGGAAAGCATCTCTAAACAGAAAATTGTCATGCTGCTTGACTTCACTCTTTCAGGCTTACATAATAGGAAACACAAGAGGCAGACGTAATATGTATCCTGTCTGATTTATAGGGATATAGTAAAGGAGTCAGAAATACTTTCTTTGGATTCATCTTTTTCTTTTATCTTACTTTTCTCTTCACATCGCAATTGGTAAGGAGAAAAGGCTTTTTTCTCTCAGACACTCCGCCTGGAATTCTCAATGTTTTCATCAAGATCTATAAATACATATATTATGTAGTATTTACAACAGATCCCTTCTTACGTTTATACGAAATAGTCATGTCAGGTTCCTGGTGCCTGCGTATATCCGCATATCGTACTACCACCACCTCGTACGTTTACAACGTCAAACCAAAGATATCTTATCGGTGGAGAATCATGTTAGTAGTTTCTTTCCTGCCAGTTTGCCCAGCAAAGCATTCCCAAGTAGGAGCCAAACGGGCAGAGGGGGACGCTGCGGGGATGGAAATAAATTTTCTCGAATTGGCTTTCTTTCTCTTTCCTTCTGTAAGTCTCATAATATCATCTTTTACTTGACATGGTATTTGGCATACGGAAAAGTGGATATAAGATATGGTAGGCATGTACATGGCAATTCCCTGTTAAATATTAGGACAGGTATGGACTTTCCTGTCTCATGTTTTTACCTGAATGGCGCATCACAAGGTTTAAGTATTGGCATGTGGCAATTCATGTATAATATGAGCCCAACGGCGCTTGGCCCGTTGGAATCTGCCCGTGTGTACGGCTGAATCCACCTCCGAAATAAAAAAGAAAATAAATGAAACTGTCGATTTTCTGGTTACATATAAACTGCAGACGACGACGATATTTTATCAAAACGGAAAGAGTAGAAAAAATGGAACATACCACGGTACATGTTCGCTAATAAAAATAAAAATAATACCACAGGCATTTTTGTCAAGTCAAGTGGTAGTAAACCTAGAAAACAAACAGTTCAAAAAATGTTTAAAGTGCGTTTTGATCTCCACCACATCAAATGATTTGTGTGGGAGGTCGTTCACGTACGAATGAATGAGCATATTTCTCTCATTGACGAGAAAAGTGCCAATTAAAAATGCACATTCTATCACACTCACTCTTCCCCTTTGCTTCTTCTAAATTAATATGTGGAGTGCGTAGCCCATAATGCTGCCTCCTCACTTTGGGATATGGCTGCTCAAAATGCTTGTCAAACAAACTTTTAAATGGATAATTCTTATTTTTTCCTTCCTTTTAGGGCTACCTGATATCTTCATCTTTTAGAGCTTGGAAATCTAACAAGAGAAGCTCAATTGGCCTAACTGGTTCTAAAGCATTATTTTCCTCAAAGTCATCATCGGAACTGGATGGAAATCTCATTTCTAATTCTGGTTCAACAGCTACCGGTGTTCCTTCGAGTGCCAAAATTGACTCTTCAGCCAATATGTCGACCATGTCCTCGTCTCAGCTCTCCAGTCACGAAGGTAAGACAGAAAACTTGATCAACATTGCGAATTTTTATGCCTTTAATACTGCTACCGCTCACATTCAACCGCATTAACTTTGCTGGAGAGGTAATGTAGTAAAAGTCAAACTCGCACATCACCGCAGCCACCAGCAGAAGAACGCTGGACGACGTTTATAACATTTTTGTAAACACACAGGCAAAGTGAAACCTATACACGAAGGAGGTTCTTTCCTGCTAAGCTTTATAAGATGTTGGGAAAATTGCGTGCATTCCAGAGGCATTCAACGAGCATAAACTTGTTATACCCGCTGATGACGAGGTTTACTTTCTCGCAATGGCATCTTTCCTTGCGTTTTTTTATCCCCGAAGTAAACTCAGCTTAAGCTTGGGTGTTGTCAAGCTTTAGTGAAATTAATTTGGTAGACTTATGTGATCCTTGTAACATGTAATTTCCTCCTATTAATTCTTCAACGCTATTTCAGCTTCATTCATTTCAAATAATGAATAGCTTCTCTGCCAGCCGGAATCTCTTCAGTAATTGGCATTTCAAAGGGACAAAGCTGTCCACTCTCACAGTCACGAGAAGCAGAGATTGTGTTTCGTAGGGACTACCTAATCAGCAAGAGAAACAGATCCGATTACGGTGCAGGTTCCACCACCATATCCACTGAATTACAAACATCAGCAACTCTCCCCGGTTTACTGCGTACTGCTCTCTCTCTCCAAAACCGGATAATTGTATCCCATAAGGAAACAGCAGCTATAAGAAAATAGAGACAGTTAGCCGATCCATATTACATAAAATGCGACAGACAAGAAAGTAAAATTACAAAAAGTCACTACGTCGACAGCTTACCTAAGTCATTCGAGAGAAAGTTAAGCAACTCAACACTGTCTTTTTGCCTTAAAAGCCACCACCAGAGGGAATAGAAAACTGAAACTTTAAATATATTCGTCCGTCCACATGAAGATGTACATATGAACAGCATATTACTTTTCAAGTCACCGTGCCGTAAAACGATTAAAATCCTAGACAGCTTATTTCAAGCGTAGTTTCTCCCCCCATGAGAGGCGTTCTCTCGTCAGATTGAGAGGAACTCAAGTTGTATATATTTAACAAGTTTTTTATTTGATTAATTAGTACAAGGAAGAAATACAGTACATGCACTAATCACATCTTGCTCAATCAGAGTTTTGTCATGTATGAAATTCTTATCCTACCAAGCTGATTTTATAATGCAGGGAAACGCCAACTCGAAACTGTTAATGAGCTGTTCAGCCCAACGCTGAAAGAAAAGATGTGTTTCCCACCACCACCCAACGAAGACATTAATTTCGTGTTTGAAATATATGTTACTGCACCAGGTTTTTTTCATTTAACGTGAAAGGTATACCTACGCACATATGTGTAGTTTGACTGCATGAAGCTCGAATAACTGGAACGCGGGCAACTTCAACTCTTCCTGTGAAAACGAAATTACACGAGGGAGAAAAAGTTTTGTCATGATAAAAATCTCAAAGTTCAAATATAACCATCAGAGCATCAACTTTAGTCTCATAAAACTCGTAATCGAATGTCATTATTAAGAATGATAAAGTAGGCAAAAAAATTTCTCGCAACAGCAGAAATGCGTAAAAAGTACCTCGAGTGATATTTTTCATCCTCCTTATATTAATAAGTTTTTTTTACTGACACACAGCTTTAGAAACCATTTGACGTAATGGTGTTTACGTAATGTAACGCTATATGGCACAACGCTGTTGTTGATGGTGCAGCTACTTCCGTTCCAAAAATATAAAAAATAGGTCTATCCATTACCTGAATGATGTGGGGTTGTGTGCGCGCGTTCCCTCAACTAACAAACGTGGTTTTCATGTACGAACGAACATACGAAACATGTGGAAAAGGGGCTAACGGCTAGCTAAATCCTGTCATATTCTTGTCTCTCTTGTGAACATATGAAAACGTCACACTTGCTTTCTCATACAAACAACGTTAATACTGTAGGGAAAATGAACCGCACGACAGTCGACAGCATATATTTTTCCCCCGTTGGAGGTGCTTATTTTATTCTAGTATAGCGCAAAAATATTTTGCAGTGCAGAAGGAAAGGTGATGTGTAGTGTTTGTATAAAAAAAACAACCAGGCCAAACGGTTTTTTTATTTGTGCAGAGACACAGTTTAAAGAATGAAGTGCTGACGCGATAAATTTGTAGAATTCTGTGCTAATCATAAAAATATGCAAAAATAAACATGCTAAATTAACGGGCAGTTTAGTAGCAGCAAAACAAATCAACTTGTGACCTATTTAAAAAAAAAATTGCAGTCGTTACTGTTGAAATCTACTGCTTTTACCATTGGCGTAATAATTGGTACATATATTTTCAGTGAACTTTTATTGAACGAAAAAAGGGGCAAGTGAAATTATCAAGTTATTTGCAAGTATTTTTGTAACAGCCAGGCACGACGTTGATTTTTTGTACCAGGCATTACATATTCCGTCATCATGATTGAATTACATATTATGATGAGAGAGCGGTATATATGTATGTACATATAATCTGTTTTGCATACGATATACATACATTGATTTGACGTCGTGGTAATGATAATGCACATACATGTGTCTGGAGGGGAGATAATAACAGGATTGGCAAACATTGAGCCGCGTCAAATGTTGTACTTTTTTGCGGACAGCTGAACAGTTGAGCTTACATGGCATATTATCAAATATCAAAATCAAAATTATCACGTTCCGTGGTGGCATATTGATGTATTCCAAAAGCTCTAAATAATGCGGAAAGTTTACATTTGACTCATTTTTGAAATAGTATATCGCAAGATTCTTGAAGCATGTTAAACGCTTAAAAGTTTAGTGTTGTTTTGTTGAGAAGAACAGCATTTTATTTTCTTATGAACCGGATATTTCTCTGGCAAAATTTTATTTTCAGAATCCAAAAATGATAAACCTCCAGCTGTATATGTAGGCTGAAAAAACACTTTCATTTTGGTACAGAAAACAACATATGAGCAAGCTGTAATTTTTATTTGTAAGTGTTCATTTACATTTTTTCTGAAGTTTTGCTGTTGACGGTAAAACCCAAATGTAGAGAGAGAACATGAAACCTGCTAGTTGAAAAAAGACTTTTTGATAATGATGACCTTTCGGTGAAATATAAGATATTTGAAGTCATTGGTGTTTCAAGACATGAAGATGCAGAGTGAAAAATGTCTCAATTCTCAAAAGAAAAGAGGGAAAACAACATGTGAAAGGTGAAATCTCCCAACGCGGCGGCCCAACGATGGTCGGACGGAATGCTATTATGTATGCGGACGAGTGGATAGACCAATACCAACAAATTATAGGGAGTCTTCATAAACTATAAGTTGTTTTATTACAGACTTACTACTCACTTGCCAAACAGACTACACAAGATGCTTCCAAAAATAATTTTTTTATCGAATAACTATATATGATAGATAGGTACGCAAGTTATGAATGTATTGCTATTTATAATGTGTGCTTTCATATTTCATTCGAGATCATTACGATCTATCGCCACTACCGTTTGTGGTGGCTTCTGTTTTTTCTTCACTCAACCGCATGACCAGTCGAGCAAAACCGAGAAAGCCATTTTTTGAAAGATGTTTCTTTCGTTGCATTCCTCTGATTTCTGAGAGCTTTAGCGTAATGTGTAGTAATAACTGTTATATGCTTGGAGAACAACCAGTTATAGGAAAGAAAATGAAGTCGAAGTTCATGTGTGCTCTAAATCATCAAGATACTTCATAATAATAATAATACGATGATGCATTTAAGCCCATGCAACCCAAATATACATATCATCCGTCAGTCGCCGTTAGTATATATATTTTGTATATAACCGTATTTTATGTTTGAGTCGTTAGCCGTTATCGCAAACATTTTTTTTTGTTGAAGGGGAAAACAGTTCGGAAATCCTCTTGTGATTTCCGTTTAGTCTTCATCTTGGATGAAGGAACGCAACACTGTTTTGAGGAACAACTGTGAAATAAGATTTTTCTGGATGGAGTGTTAAATTTATTGTTCAGTGTAAGTAAACCAACCGTGAGACAGTTCAAACACAGCTCAAAATGAGTGAAAACGAAGTGGAAGGTTCATCTTTCCTTGAAAACATTGTAAGTTTTGTACGGCTGGTGCAGGGTCTAGCTGGAATTTGTTAATTGGAGAAAATTCTATTTTTAATATTTTTGTTGTTTGTCCTTGCAATCTAATCAGATTCAAACGTGCAAAATATTTATTGCTGGCGCAGCTGTAGGAGCACTAATGGTATTGCTAAAAAACAGTGGATTCAGAAATTTTGGATTTGAAAAAAATCCCCAAACTTTTGTTGCATTCATTGAGTTTACAATCAAATTAAAAATTTCATTTGCACTCTGGAAAATATTGTTGTTGTAGACGTACTACCTTTCTCGGAATGCTTTCTTGTCAAAAACTTCGCACGATGATGATGATGGACTGCGTGAAACGTACCTGAGCGTACCCACAGGTGAAGCTATGATGTCTTCTTCCTTTGTTTCCGAATGGAGGGAAACTAGTACCGATGAAGTACCTAAGCTACCCAACCCAGAGCTACACAATAGACGACGGCGAAGTTCACTGTTGTACCCGTGTAAAAGATAACTCGCTTGTCCAAGCAAAAGAAAATAATAATATCCTTTCATATTTAAAGAATATTCAAATGTAAACAGAGATATTATAATATTTAGCGTTACACACGTTTTAGTAGTACAGCTTCTGTAATGCAAAAAGTAACGGCCATAAGGTTATACGAGTCATGCAAATAAATATTTACGGTTCCGAGCTAACACACTGTTCGTCAGTGCTGCCTCATTTTCAAAAATGATCTACTTTTTACAACTTGCAAACACACTGTAAATTACAGAAAAAAATGGAACATGACAGTTGCATCGCATTAGCTTTCATGAGTCCAACGAGTCCGACAGAACCAAAGTTTGCTACAAATTGTATCAACTTTCCCCATCGAGCATCCCAAAAGGAGGAGGGCTGCTTGTTCCCTCGAAACTTCTTGTATTAATAGGAACCCAGTTTTATTGACTAGAAAAAGTTTTTAATGCTAAAAGTAGCTTCCACATTAACAGAATCTTTTTCCGACAGTAGTCATTATTATAACCTTGGGCCTGTACATAAAATCCAACTGTTTTCAGTAATAGGGGAACGATACGGTATGATTTACGCCGGCCATATAAACGCCTTCGTCTTTTTTGGATAAATCTTTCATTACATCATGAAAGCAAGACAGAATTTTTTTTGTATCGTTCTATTCGCGCTGCGTTGCTCAATTACTTTAAGTACACTACATTTTTCGGGTTGTGCCCTTTTTAATGTTCCAAAATAGTATTTCTTTTTACCACAAGGAAAAAAACTAACGTAATAGGAAAGTACGTAATGTCTTGGGCTCTCTGCATTCATTGGTGATACTATTACATAGGTGTCTTGCTGCTAACGTTTCTTAGTAAAGTTATTGAAATGTGTACAGAGAGAGAGAAAGAGAGTCAACAGTGGAAACTCATTGAATTCCTCGCAAGTGGAACATGTTTTCAGGCATAATTTCGCAATATCTCGTTTCACATAAACACCAAGTCTTCTTTCGATCCCGCACATCACCAACTTTTTCCATTTCCGAGCAATACCACTGCGTACAAATAAAATGTTAATGCTATTTTTCCCATTCCTGCTCAGCCCAAACTAGATACGACTGTGGTAGGGATGATTGGACCAGGTTAAGTGCACTTTAGATTGTTTCTCTGATAAGTTGCTAGTTGGTTCATTGTGTATACGACCCACGTAAATATCTGACTTTAAAGTTTAACAACTGAGCGATTTTAGTTCCCTTGGACTGCGTGTCCCATCGTAGTAGTGTATAGTATAGTGGTGTAGTAGTAGTAGTAGTCGCTTTTCCCTGTTGTTGCCTTTTACCACGAAAAAATAATATCGTTTGCTTTAGCAAACAGGGAGGTCGTCTAAATTCTCTCAGCTTTGTATAATGGTACACACAAAATATCCATTCATTTCAACCCACCAAATCACCACCACCAGATGCATGACTACGGAAAGAAGGATCTCTGATCCCATACACCATCATAATATTCTACTGGAATCCAAATTGCTGACGACGAAAAAGCTAAAGGAGAGAGATGAAGGGAAGATTTTTCTACCTATCTAACCTACCCAGCGGAGCACACTAGGAAAACCATTTTTTACTGCTTGTAATAACGACATCACCTCTGCGTGCGGTAGCAAAGATATGAAATGTACATGCTGGTAAACAGGCAATGCCGGCGGCGACTGGGAGAGTATGTTCAAGTATTCTCTTTTCGAACAGTCCCTTGTACATTCCAAATAAAAATCATTTCAGGTTGGATACCCCATTTATACTTTTTAGGTTGGGCATATTACGAAGGGTACATGAGAAAAATTGAAAATAAGCAGAGGGGTAGTAGAATTGCACATTACATTGATACATTCTCTCTAAAGAGCAGAGCATCGTCGTTTCCGCATTTTCCGGTATTCTGGTTTATATACCAGACGCTTTCTATTTGGAAATGAAATAAAAAGGAAGAGTGCAATAGTGCAAAGGATACGTATGATTTTCATTTATCTTTTCCTTTCAGTCGTCGTTGTGGAAGAGGTATATGTGCGTTTGGTAGGATTCCATTCCTTCCTACTTTACAACTCCTTTCAACTAGCAGGGAAAGCAGAGCAAAATTAAACGACTGGTTTTACGGCATTACATGATTTCATTTTTCAATTTTGCCGTGTCACACACAATGCCACATGCAAATCAAGCAAGTGTACTGGGAGCATTTTTGCTACGCAAGCAGGAAAAGCAGTCAACCGGACAGAGTAGTCAATCTCAATGGTGAATCATGTTGTGTGCTTTCCTTTTCAAAATAGTCAGTCTGACGTGCAGCCTGATGGTGCTCTACTTGCTCTAGTTTCCTGTTATCATCACGTAAATAAAATATAACTGTGAGAAAATGAATCGTCTCTCATTCCGGCTGGTGAGATCAGCGAAAAACATGACTGGTGAGTGGGGAGTATGATTCCATAATTAAGGATTAGGTTATTTTTGTTCCACTTCAAATGTGCATGCAACTGGCATAATGTTGTAAATAGTGGCATCATCACGATTACAAGAGACTCTTCTCCCGATTTTCGTGCACCACTCAGTTGACTAATGTTCTTTTAGTAGAAACGTCTAAAGCCACTTTTACAGTTTGGTGAAAAGCATATTATTTTACAAGGGTTGTTATACAACGTCTCTATTTGTACGTACATCTTGAGACAACAAAAAAATTACACAGAAATCCTTGTAATTATTTGCTAGTCTTTATCTGCTCGACTACTGTGAGTCATCAGAGTAGCTGAAGCTAAAATATTCTGGAATATTTTTTATCCACAAATTTTGAACCATGTCTAAGGTCTACTTACCGGAGTTTCCTGTAATGAAAATGTAACGGGTTTCACAAATTCACTCACCAGATGTTAGGCGCTGTTTGAATTGAAAAGCAGCACAATGTAGAGTTGTATGTGCGCTGTTTACATCTATTCCCGGTACCTCGCAAGTAGTGTCCCGTCATAATAAAAATCATTTTCCTGGTTTTCCTACACCAATTCCTATCCTGTTTTATTTCATAAAGCAAAATTGAGACAAACTATATAGCATTTAGAACAGACGTGCGAAATGGCCAGTCTTGCCGAGTGTCTCCTAATAAAAACCCAAATCTATTTATATTGCGCCACACTAGCAACTTGTGTAAACCTGCGGCTAAATAACAGGTGCTTTCCATTTCTATCTACTTTTCGCCCATACCATAGCAAGAGAGCAATAATACCCTAAAAACTGCTGAGAGAAGCGTTTGTATCGTATTCTTCCATAGGTTTACTAAAAAAATGTTTGCTGTTTCAGTTCGCAGTAATCCCACCGTGGTCCGGTTACTCGGAAGAAACAAAAAGAAACGGATATAGCCACTGTCGACTTTTCTTGTCGAAGTAAAGTGGAGAGTTTCTTAGTTTTTCCTCCACATAAAAAGTTACTTGCTCACTTCACACAATACTTTCCACGAAGCGAATCTCTTCATATATGGTCAATTTATGGTGCAACCTAAAACTTTCTTCCTTCTAGCTCTAGAGGATCTCCACTTTTCCTCTACATATTCTGCCAACAAGTTTTCAAAGAGTAATAAATACTGGTGAGCATACATATCATTTAGTTACCAGTCTGCTTCACAGGGATCCCTTCGGCAAACCCCCAAGTTTGAAACGTGGACAACAATTTCGTCAATTTCCTACCTTGTGTTGGCTTCTGCTATCGTAATCATGATAATGATGCTTCTTTGGGAAAGCTGCCACCCAGTTTACATTACCCACACGGTAGTCCCTTTTCAAGTAAACCATATCAACAAAATAAAAGCATCGTGCAACATCTGTTTCCTCTGCCTCCAGCCCATCACGACGACCACAAGAAACGGTTTTTCCTTGTTAGTCAGCACAGGAGCAGCAGCAAAGTAAACTGGGCTGGTTTGCTCGCTCACTTTCAATATTAAACATTTCAATGTAGTTTTCATTATTCTCGAGAACCCACATTAAAAATACAATACGGGAAGAAACGTTCGTAAAGAGAGGGTAATGCCACGTCTTAGTAAAATTTAAAGCGTATCCTCAAGTTTTTGGTAGCATTTTATCTCTTCACGGATCCCAACGACGTCTTTTGGCTTTCTTGACTTCCTAAACAAAATTTCAGCACCTTGCAGCAGGAAGACAACCACCGTGGCACCGCCGTGTGTAGCTTAATATGAAGTGCCAATTATTTTTATGTCGTGCCATTTTCAGTCGCTTTGTCCAATGGGGCGTCCCCCAAAAATGTTATCTTGATTATGGCAGATAAAACGCTATATAAGTTTCCCTTTTTATATATGAAACGTCCTAACCACGCTCGACTTCTCAACTTGCAGCAACGTAATTACTGTTCGTTCGCCAAACTCTGACTTTTGAAATGCCAGAAAGTGAAGGAAAATGCGTGTAGCACCAACGGCGCAGAATGTCGTTCTTATGGTTGGCTTGCTAATCTGCTAAGGAAGATTGTGTAATCATACGACATTCCGCAGTGTATGTTTTACTATGCCGCTATTTCGTAATTTATGTTCACTGCTTTTTCCGCCGAGTGTGAGTCCTTTCACATAGACATAGTCATAATATTTTAATATATATCCTCTCAATAAGAAAATATTTATATACACAGCCAAGAATAATATGGAACGTTACCGCTTCTGATATTAAAAAGGTCGTACTACTGCATGAACTGACATATTACGTGCCTATAAATGTCCTTTGTCCTGTCACTTCAAATACAAACTTCTGTGATGAAGAAAGGCTGTTCACTTATTTCAAATGAAACTCACTCTGGGCCAATTAATATGTTTGGACTTTCAAATTTATTCTAAATTAATTTCCTCCTAATTAGCATATTTATCCCCATGTGCCTCTTCCAAATTGAATCTAACTTTCTAGCAAAGTTTTTCAGCCTTTTTCTACGCTCAAGTTAAATTTTCAAAATGGAACTAACCTCTACCCTGTAGACAACGTAAATGCTTAGTAAATGTTTTCATATTTTAAAAAAACTGCTTTTATTACTACATTTTTTTATTCCTGTAAACTCATATTCTATAAACCGGCGAGTATCATCTCATCAGCTCAAGTTTTAATATGCTGACATGCAGACAAGCTGAAACTGAAATGGATACAAAAGGAAACTTTCAAAATGGCTTTTTTTTGTTGGGAACACAGAGGGAAAACTTGTCCCAGAAAGAATGTAAAATAAATAGTACACAGTGTACATACATATGTATATAATAGACATTATACTGTGTTTAGTGTGTATGATGCTGCAGCAATGCAGTAGTTTCCTTTGCCAGAAAATATCGCAATTTTATTTAAACCCCAGAGCTATATACTGCTAGTGACACACACACAAACACATACTTAATGTATATTTATGTCTTTATATGCGGAAACCCCCGAAAACTAAATGTTACTGCACGTACTTTGCTGCTTGCTTGCATGATATTCTTTTTTATCATCACTGGGGAAAGGAGGCTCTCCCCTTATACGTAATTTTGAATTCAATTCGTAGTGGATACTTTCTAGTTTCAATATTACTTTCTTCAGTGCATGTATACTGTGTACAATTTTATGGGTTTGTTTTCATCCAGCCCGTAATATACTTTTTTTCTGTGGAGAATAGCACAAACATTACAGCCGACACAAGAAAGAAACAAGGACATATTTCGTTGCGTAGTTGAATGCTGTAGTATAATAATAAGAAGCATTTAATGCAATAGACAGGAAACAGCAACAACGCCTGTTTTACGAAGGAAGACACATATGCACTCACACATAGCAACTTTTCGCCCGTTTTGATATGTGCCACGATACCCTTTTCTCGCAGACCAACTTTCCCTTTTAAGGAAGTAAAAATGACTCACGCAGTATAAATACAAGATGCCTAAGCAAACCACTCCTGCCGCACAAACTATGTAAGCTTTACATCTTGTTCGTTCAAGAAGATGATTATGATCATGACTAGAGTTATGCTATCGCTTATGAGCTTTCAGTGCAAACATCGAAAAGTACCCGTTTTTATAGTGTATTAACTTTCGCAGTACATACAAGAGGAGAGAGAAAGTGAATGTACAAGACACATGTTTGCAATCTATCTGTTTACTTATATTATCTTTTCTTTTTTTGCACAAAAAAACGTGTACCGCACTGCACACATGTAGTTGCGTGCCTGAAGCTTCTTGTCAAATGTACACACACAGTGAGAGACACACACACACGTTCTTTCATTGCATTTTATATTGGCATTACTCAAAGGATGTACTCATTTTTAAAAGGGAGAAACGCAGTGCACGTATTATGAAACCGCAGAGAAAAATTCTGGTCATATACTGAAATGATGTAGACTACAAACAAAAGACACGCAAGATAGGAGAAAGAGGAGGAAAAGTCTTCATCTTGTCGGGAATATGAGAGTGAGGAGATATATGATATGCTTTTTGCCTTTTTACTACTTTCTCTTTTTTTCTCTTTTAAACATAAAGAAAGCTAATAACGAAAACCTCACATATATTTATTGCCTCTCCGAACAAGCAACGTGTGTACGCTTCGTAAAGCAAAGAGACGACACACAGGACACAAAAGTAAGTACCTATATGTATATAACATATTTTTTAAAAGTTGCATGCTCATATTGAGCGTATTATGTGTGGAGGAAAGAAAGTCAGTTTCAAGATGACATAATAATGTAGAATATGATTATGGAATATATGTGTGGGTGTAAGCATTAACATGGTCGTCGTCAGAGTGTACAACTTTTCCATCTCATTCAAGTTTCATGTTTTTCTATGATTTTTTGCTATCTCTTTCAAAAAGGAAAGTATTAAACGAGCTTTTCATAATACATCGTACACATCTTGAGGTTTTTTGGGTTTCTCTAGTTGAGTAAAGTTTGTATTGTCTTGAATTACGTTGAGGCTAAAGCTTGCCTTTTGCCTGCTTGCTATCTCCAATTTCCCATAGATGATTTTAGTCTGTACGACAGACGCAAGATTTAGGTTACAGCAAAGAAGGGTAAGAGACAAGTCCATTATTAAACTGAAGCATTCTTATCATTCGACCAGGAACCCTTTTCACATTTTTTTGTTACAAAGGCCTATTGTCAATTAGCTACCTCATTCAATTATAAAGCTCGGAATTTTTTGGTCAGGACAGCCAACCAAAACAAATTGTCGGGAGCTGCCACTGCCATGCCACATCATAGACGCTAGGAGAAGAAATTCATTCCAAAAGAAATACTTTTGTCTGCTTCGGCTTTTAGCTACTGATAACCAGTGAATGGTATATAATGAAGTATCTACTATTCTCGTTTGCTTCCGTGGGGTAAGAACTCGCATTGCTTTCTCGTTTCAAGAAACTCAAAAGTCAGAGAGTTCTCTTTTTCTCCTTCGTTCATTAAAAAAAGCCTAGGAATGGAATGCCACAACAAACTACTGAAACAAGTCATGTAGTAGCTTTGCGGAAATGCACTATATCTTTCTTTCATGCAGTTGTTTCTTTTGCACCAATTTTGCACATTGCAGATCACATAAACTTGGTTTGCATGTTTTGAACTACGGTCCAACTAAGCTAGACTGCATGCCATACTACACAGTCCATTTACTGCATTTCCATTCTGTGTGTAGCCAGGCGGATCACACTTGTATTTTCTGGGTTTACTTATCTACACTAATAGTTTTATTTACGCAGACAAAGGAAAAATCGAATTTTTTTCGGAGGTACAAACCCTCTTTTTTTCAACCTAGGTTATGGCATACATACCACGTCACGCCAAGTTTCAAACAAAACTTGTAAGAAACCGGGTGCAATAGTAAAATATTCCTGTATAAAAAGCCCAAATGAAAAAGTGCATTAAAGCTAGAGTTGAGAATTATTATGGTATTTGAAGTGCTATACATGGCAC
>JAHZNB010007406.1:0-11389 GCA_027744295.1 Callyntrura guangdongensis | reverse complement strand
ACAATGCGGAAAGTATGGTGTAGTTGTAGTCATTGTAAGAGCAAATAACAATAATCCTAGTAAAATGCAATTTTACGACGGATAAAAGCGAATAAAAGTACACACATAAAAGAGGCTCTACGACGCCGATGCATATTTTATTGGCGAAAGAAGGTGTGTGCAGCGTAGAAGATAGTATTTCTCTTAACTCTTTACTTTCGTGCTTTTGTGTGCAAAACATATCCTCTCAATAAAAAAAGAAACAAAAACAAAAGGTTTGGCGATAAAATAAAGTTGTTTTTTGTTTGTTTGTTTATTTCATATTCCCGACAAAGCAGCCGGGTAATATAAACGCTGCAACAACAATTCTTGTGTTTCTTCCAACTCCTACAGACATGAAGCCAAAAGGAGGAGTACATGTGTCACTACCTAAATATTTTTTTCTCCTACCCAACCTGTCTGTCTGACTGCTTGCCTACTAGATAACAGTGTATAACATAGTGTGCATGTGTAAATAGTGCAAACATGGGTTTTACTGCTTTAAACGTTTACTTGCTCATTATTGCATTAGCTGAGTTCAGACTCGCGCGCGTTTACGAGGTTAATTGAAAATTGGAAAAGAAAATAAAGAAATTACTATAAATCTCTCTACAGACACCTTCTCACCTTCTACAACAAACACACATAATATATATCTGCTCGGCAGCAGCTTCAAATTATTTTCACAGTTTATTTTTATTGTTGCTGAAACGTTATGGGCTACACACACACACGTGTAACAACAAGCGTACGGTAACTGCTATTACACTCCCGTATCTATTATTTTATTGTTTGGTGGGTTTTTTATAATGAGAATGAGAAGGAAATACATAAGGAGAGGGATGAAAGATTGTTTCTTGTAATAATATCATTATTTTTTTCTCTCTCTCTGCACTCGTCTTGTAATATCATTATTGTTGTTGGTGCTTGTATTGTTCAAGTTGCTGTAATTTATCAAGATTATTATTATTATTACTTGCCTGTCTGTGCGTGCTTTGTTCACTGGTCACTGAGTGCTTATGTATTTTAATACCTACATGCGTACCTACACAGTACAACACAGAAACAATTTGGCATACACACCAGTCGTGATGATGATCATGATTATGATGATGATCGCAGAAAATACTGAATTATTTAGCAATTTAGCATTGCAACTAAATTGAAAATTATTCAAGAACTCAATCAAACTGTAATACGACTTTTTCCACTTTTATTTTTTATTCGCCTGTTTTTCTGGCTATAAAACCATTCCTGTCTGGTTGATGCTGATCGTAATCATAAATTTCGAATTGTATTAACTACCACTACTATCATCATTCTAACTCTTGGCGCAAATATTATTATCTTCTCTCTCTCTCTCTCTCTATTTTCTGCTTTATTTGTGATAATGGCGCCTGCTACCGGTGGTTACTTTAATTTTTCCTCATTTACCCCATCATCATCATTACCGCTACATTTAGTTAATGTTACATCCACAACACATAACATTTATCTACATTGCACTTTTTCCTAGCATGATGCATACATTTGCAATTTTTTGCACTAGAAAATTACTACCTATTACCAAAATTACATCTAGGTACACAACTCAAACATTGTACATAGCGCATTTCTACAAAACTGCGGTTTTTCTACACAGATATCTTTCTGCCCGGCCGGTGTATGCTCGCCATTTTTACTCCCTCCGCTTTACTGCCGAACCATTATCATCGTCATCATCATTCCTATCACATCATCTCATCTTTCTTTTCCCATCTATCCTTACCCCTTAAGCAATAAGCACGTACATCATCTGTGAGAGTGCTTGTGTTTGTTTTTCCCTTTAAATTTAATAATTCCCCACACAAAAACAATGCATTTTATGTGTGTACGACCTTGCACTATACCTTGCATACCGAGATGTCTCTAAAGTAATAAGGATGAGTACATACATACACACATACAGCCACTTTAAACATAAATGCATTTCATGTACCCTGTCTATTTGCAGGAGAGACATAGATAACATATAATTCAAACGCGAGACATAGTTTCATAAAAATATTCCTCTTTTTCACACAAAAATTACAACTGATACCACTATTTTTTCGTTGTGCAAGGTCGCATTTACAACTTTACTCTGTTCCCCTTCTCTCTCTCTCTCTCTCTATCTCTCTGTCAAGCAATCACAAACATCATCCTGATTATTACTCATCTGCGTTTTCCTCATCACCTCTCTACTCTGCGTACGTGAGCGTAGTACAGAAAACCCTCTCACACTCGACACGTTTCACAATGTTGTGTTAGGCAGGAGGAGGCTGAAAAATTGAATAAAAAAGACGCTGGCTACTACCACAACACTTTGCTGACTTTGTTTGCATAGCCTGCCTATTTCGCTCGATTCCTTTCAAGGTTGCCCAAAAACAGCGGCTGATAGTAAAATACTGCATATACCTACACACGTTTTGTAGAAGGTGTGTATATATTCAATAACGCCAAAGCATCAGCGCGATACTCTCCTGCTGATAACGTTGATGGGAGATTGATAAGAACAAGTTACAAAAGAAGTTTTTTCCTTCTTCTTCTTCTTTTTATCATGACGAAAAAAGGAAGGGTTTTGGAATCAAGCAAGCATAATCATGATCATCATCATACTCATTGTTCGTATATAGCAGAACAGCATATGTATATATCTCTATCTCTACAACTACACACAAGGAGGTAGTGAGTGATAAGTAGTGACATGCCAGGTTTTTTTTGGTGTTGATGAAAAATTGTTTCAAGATGGGCCAGGATAAAAATGAAGTTGTTCGAAAAAGAGAGAGTATGTGTGTTTATGTGTGCAGAGAGCAAGCAAAATGGTATTACACTTTACTAATAAACATTTTCGCATTTCCCTGAGAAGAAGATGTTAAAACAAGTTGCCTAGTTTATTTTTTGCAGTACGCAAACATGTCTAAAAGGAATATTACAAATATTGACCTACTACTACAACCATCACCATTGGTGCACCTGCTTTGCCCGTGGGGTTTCACGGTGAAGCTACAAAGACTGTATATTTTCCTTTTTGTGCGCTTTGATATACGCGAAATCAAGCGCGTATACCAAGTCAAGTAGGTATATAAGCGGTTATTATATGATATATCCATAGAAAAAGGATTGTAGCAAACAAAGCAGTGCGCTCAGCCAACGCTGTTGTTTTTCCAACGGATTAGTGTGCAGGTTTTTTTGCGAAACAGCTAGTTTACTTTGTATTAGGTTAAGGTATTGTCATTGTTACAGCGTTGCTGCTGCTACTGGCTGGGTTTGCCGGGTTTGCTTACTTAACTTTGCAAGTCGGCGATGCATATGTATAACATGTTGTGAAGGACAAACACACAGCAACGTTATCTCTGTCTCTTTTGGAGCTTATGTTTTTTTTCAATGTAACCACCAATCCAATTTACCCGACTTTTGTTTCACTAGTGTGGTATATATGTAGGTACCCGTATGCCGTCTGTTGTTTTTGGCAACTCTCGTGTTAAGCCATTTTCCTCTCTCTCTCTCTCTCTTTCTCAATCGTTCCATGTACCACCAGCATTTTATTTCTCTTTCTTGTTGGCAGTTAGCGCAAACCCCCAGCGAAATCGATCAACTTCTTCTGCCCGTGACTACGTCTATTTATTATTACAACACACCATCATAGTTTTTTTTCTCTTGAAACTCCATCAAGTCTCGTGTTTTGACAATGTGAGCTCCTCCGGCTCTTCCGACGACGTAACTAGATTCTGCTTTGCTGCTCCTTTCAAACACTCCTCCCTTTGCGCTGGTTGTACCTCTCTCCACTAGACGCTTTTTAATGTCAGCAAGAATCCCTACAGTTAACCTTGGCTTTGCCTACACAACACACTCCCTCCTCACACATGCCATCATCATCATCATCATCATCACCGGGAGCTGCCTAACGAAAACCCAGTTCGCCGAGCTACCAACCAACCCACACAAAAATCCACCTTTTCACAAGCCCTTTCCCCCTTTCGCAGCGTTCCCTCAATATTTGTAATACATATTATTATTCTCTTTAACATCGTTACTCTATATGTCTTATTATGAAAGATGATATGCCTTCTTCTATGGTATAAGTATGTTTATGTATATATTCTCGTTATTATATGTATCTGTTCGTGTGTATGTCATCATGATGCTCGTCGTGTCTCATTTACTCCAGTAATCAACACGTCTCTACACACTTATTTGCCGCATACCTCTCTGCATTATAATTTCAGATTCTTTCCGGGTGGAATCGTCCAACAAACAAACTTATTTATTTGTTCGAGGTCACGCCAAAATAATAAAAATAAAGCAATCAAGGTGTCTCTTGCAGTTACTTGCGCTTCTTATTTATTGATATTTTGCTGGTGCTGTTGTTGTTTTCGATGTAATCCATCCATTTCCCATTTAATTTACCTCGTGTGCAAAAAAATAATCCCCTCAAACATGCAGCTCTGACATGTGACTTTTTTCACTTAATTTTCCTTGTCATGTTACACTTAAACATGTACACATTTTTACACACAAACTCATTACTCCTCGCTTACATTTTTTATTAGGTGCCCTGATGATCTCGCCTGGAATTAAGAGGCCAAAAATAGGACCTTCCCTACAAAAATAAAATTTACTCATTTTCCTTATGCCCCCATTAGCTATGCTCACGTCACACTACATGTACAACAGTACAACTGCATTTTTCAACAGCCAATTTTACTTCTTCTCATTGACGCTGAGACGATGTACAAGCGAGATTGTAATGAAACGTGAGAAGAGTATTTAGCGTAGCAAAAGCAGCTACATTTTTTCGTCATTCAACACATGCTTCGGCACATTATGCATACAACATATCTACACTCTACCCACCATATACCGAGGTGTTACATGACGATGACGTAGTGGTGGTGGTGGATGGCGGAAGTAAAATCTTTTATTGTGTCTTTACAATCTTGCACTGTATACCTACGTCACTTGACTATTTATCTTCTTTGCTCTTCTAACCCATTCTATACATTTTTTTATTGGTCATTGTTAAAAACTGCTGTAAAATAAGGTAAAATAGGCAAACAGTGGCATGCTGTATCGTGATTGGTGGAGTAGAATGTAAAATAATGAATAGCAAGTGGTTTGGACATTACAATGATGTTCATCATCATCCACCACCACATTTAAAAATGGCAATTGCTGTGTATCATTCTCCATTTTTTTGCTCTCTCGCTCTCTTTCTGCTCGTTTTGTTTGGCTTCATATCGCTCCACCACATACACATGCATAATGACATGTCATTATAATCATACACTACACTAACTTTTTTGTTTGTTTGTTTTTTGCACATTGGCATTTCACTGGCCTGATGATGAATATGTAGGTATTTTTTGCCACAACAGCAGAACTGATAATGTTCCTACATAGACAGTGCATTTGAAGTACATACGTAACGTACACAAACACACAAGTAGGTTTAATGTTCCTATCGTTCGAGCGTCCACAACCGCCGTGCTCACGAAAAACTATGCCAGACATTTCAAGGCTTTTGGCACAAGGCTGTTTTTGCCAACGTCCGTATAAAAGTGCTCTGTCTCTTGTACTATATATACCGACGACGACGGAGAGTGCAGAATTTTCAGAGTCAGCCATAAAATTGGTGCCTGTTGCGAAATTTGCATAAATAGATAGGTATACGCTTGTACATGACGCTGTCAGCAGCAGCAGCGTCATCATTGTCAAGCAAGATGGAAGCATATTATCGTTTTAGCTACGCACTGAAAATTCCCTTTTCTGCCGCTACTGCTGCCAACCAAACAACAACAATAATCACGGGTCTCTCTGCATGTTGAGAAGCCATAATAATAATAGATGTAGTAAAACGAAACAACAATAACATTAAAACGAGCCTTTTTCTAAAGAAGAAGACGAAGAAGAAAACAAAAATGAAAGAAAAAAACGAATCTGCATAAATACGACCATTAACTTCATCCAACCACGTTTTTACTGCCACTCTACTGCTGCTGATGCTATGCTGCTGCTGCTGCTACTACTACACTACCTCAACGTCTTTTTTAAAAAAAAACCTCAGCAAAAACAACAACAGCCAGAGAGCCGCGCAGCAACAGAGCAAAACAGCACACCGGCTTTTTACGATCACCTCATCCTCCCTGCCTCCTCCTCCTTCTATTATGATCATGCTGATGACGATGCCAGCGGCTTTTTTCAACAACATTCCTCTCTTGTGCTGGTCCTCCTGCTGCTACTGCGTAACAGATTCAAAATAGATATCTCTCTCCTCTCTCTCACACACACACTCATTCACAACTCTCGAGAGAAAAAGTGAAGCCACAGAGCAACCAAATATAATATTGTAGTTTTTTTGCGGTTGTTGTTTCCATCATCATTCCCTATTCTTTTTTAAACTGGCAAAATTACGGCGAATAAAGAGGTATGACGGAGATGTTGAGTACGTCTATTATGCAGCAACATATTGTTGCAGCTTACAAACAAAATATCCTTACGCATCCGCCGTGCACTACACAATTTTTTGTTATCTATTCTTGTTTATTCATAGTATGTCTTACGGACGTAATAAAATAAAATTACATGACGGTTACATCAACGGACACTTAGTGTATCATTATTAGGCATTATTTTATCCACCCTGGCAGTAACCACCAGTTTTTTCTCCTTCAGATGTTGTTTTGATACTCTTGTGGGAGAAACCAAAAGGCGAGGCAACTTTTGCTTGGATTTGCACAATTCCTATTGTCTTCTTCGGCTATATAGACGTGTACATAAATACTGACAGAGTGCCTGACTGACTGGCTTACAAGATTCTATCATGGCGTTCCTAGCATTTAAAAAAACAATCCACCACCACCACTACTGCCCTACAGAGGAATCGACAAAAAAGTTGTGGACATTTTTACATCCTTATTTTGTTTAAACACAATGCGCTATCAAGCCAGCCCAATAAAATAGGTATGAGCGCAAGGAAAAAAAACGCAGAAATAATTGGTGGTAGTGGTGGTAGGGATATAGAGGAAAAACATTGTACACGGTCACGTTCAACAGCGACATTATCTGCAACGCGAGAGAGAGAGAGAGAGAGACATTTGCACACACAAACAATACAATGCTGTTATTGATTGTGTGTTTGCTAAACGTCGTGTTGCCAAAGGGCATTCTCGTCTCTGCTGCCTGCACACATCATCGTCGTCCACAATCCCAACTTTGCAAAGCCTCCAACAATAATAACAACTACTACCACATCAAGATCGTGTTGTTCACGTTGTATTTTTTTCCTTACTATTTTATGATTTGTTTTTCCTTGAAAAATCGCCGCTTAAGCATTATAGCGGTAAGTAGGTAGAGGCATACCTACATATATAGTGCGTACCTACATGCCGAGTTAAATGCCAAGTCACCATCATCATAATCATCACCACCGCCATCATCATAATTTATTATGTAAAGCCCTTTAACTTTTAAATGTCCTTAATCGTTAACTGCTCTCCAACATTCATGCCCATAAATGCACGATTCCTGTCGTTTGTCTCTCCCTCTCCTCTCTCGCCGTCTGTTCCTCTGTCTGGTGCTGCGAGTCGCGGTCGTATCGCATAATGTGTGTGTGAGTAAATGTGTTTGGGATCCTGGTGGTGATGATAACGATGAAATTTTTGTTTTGACGACTTGACTGGTTCAAAAAAAATAATTCAGAAATGAAATGTTGTTTGCGTGCGTAATACTCACACAATATATACCTATAAATCCGTATCGCTCACACGTACAAATGCATAGCCTCATGCAAGGTTATTTTCGACAGCCATCATCCTCTTTCGTCAGCATCATCAGATGAGATAATATTGTTATATGGGGCCATTTACAATGGTGCCCCACCGCTACCTCCTTTATTTTGGTCATTATTCCGCGATTATTACAAACAAATTTTGCTCTTCATAGTCTCCTGTTAAAAAACAGCTGTTGTGTGTGTAGTAGTAAAAATCAAGCCATTTAAATCCAAATTAAATTTCCATTTTCTACCTGCCTATCTACTAGCTATTTACCTTTTTTGCCCTAGAAGCTCTTACACAAAACCACGCAGCGCCACCGCCGCCATCACCACTCTGTCTGCTGAGTTTTATTGTGCTCTTGTCTATGTGTGTGTGCAGTGCAGTCTATTACCTTTTTACAAGGTCATATGCGCAAAAAATTACACATAAATATCTTTTCACAATACATGACAGTAACATCCTGCCTTCTGTATGCAGCAGGTGATGTGTACGTAGTACTATAGTTATACTTGTTACAAAGCTGTTCAAAAACTTTCCTATAAACAATCATCAACCAAAACCTATCTCACTAAAATAAAGTATAAACCTGCTCTGCTGTCTTCTCCCCACAGCACCAGATGCAGAAAAAATAGCCTTTTAATTTATAGTTCACAGTAATAACTCATGCTTAGCACACAAAAAAACCAAAAAAAAAACGCATCATTCTTAGAATTTTATTCTTCTCTCCTTTTTTCCCTTTAAAAGAAACAGAAACCTTTCGTCTTTTCTCGACGTTTCTTCGTATTACCCCATTAAATAGTGTCCATAATTGTTAGTTGACTCACACTCTTCACAAACAAAGAAATATTATATGGTCAGCGTCATTATCATCATCATCACCACTACCATCACGTCGTCATCATCGTCATCCTCATGATTTATGTTTAAAGTGTGCCGGCCGGCTTTTTATCCACAATATTCCATTCAATCCACCAATCTACGTATCAGTCCCCGAGGAAAGCAGATCCATCCAGAAAGCTGCGCTTTTCGCGACGCAGTAGTCGGTAGTCAGTTTATCGTATGCAGTCAATAATAATCCTGCTTGTATTCCACATGCTATACTATTATTATTATTAACTAGCCCAATTCTCCGTACACACCACAAAATAATATCTTTTCACGCGGATGAGTATGTAATCTTGTTCTGTAACGATAAAGTATATAGCACTTTATACACCACAACAACAACGCTCGCTTATATAGGCGCTGCCATCAATGGATTGCAATGAATGACGTGATAGCCTAAACTGGACACAGTGTGCAAGTGATGGAATATGAAATTTTTTTCTTTTTAAAAAATACGTGCTTGAACTAGTTTATTTGGTTTATCTTAATGTTGTTCCTGGTATTACTGCTACTACGACTGCTACTACTACAACAACAAGAGCGTTTTTCTGTAAAAGGCATACACAAGCAAACTTACATACATATAGATTACCTATATGAAAATTTTGAAAACGTGAAAACACACTCGTTAATTTCTAGCGTAGTCGTCCCCTGAGTACGATGTGGGGTGTGCTGACATGATGTGCGCAGAGAGAAACTACCTATCTAACTTTTATCGGTTTCGTAATCACAATAACAAGAGATTTTTTTTCAACGAGGTAATGCTAAAGTGTTCCCGGCCGGTTTTTGCACGACGACGTGAGTGAGAGTAAACCACGTTGTAACCAAAATATTCACAGCGTCATGATGATGATGATGATCGCTGTCGTCGTAAACAGCGCACCAACAGTGCTGTAAACAACACTAGAGGAAAATACATAGTGGAATTCTAACGAGAACTTACTCGTCTTGGCTATTTTTGCACAGACACTACTATTAACGCGTCTGCTTGCTGATGCGTACATAAATGATTTATTTCTGGAAAAATATTATCCTGTTGTGAGAAAGGGATAATCTTAGTCATCTCTCTCGTCGGCTATTAATGACGAAGACGGATGACGATGATAATACTGCGACGGTAGTAATCATCAGGTCATATGTTTAACGTATTTTTATGTTTTTCTGTTGCTTATTCTCAAGAAAAAAAACGCTATTAACCGGGGCGGTGGCAGAGCTAGCTCCAAAATTACTATTTTTTTGACGACCTACTTATAAAGCACATCTTACAATATCTCTCTCGTTGTACGTGTAACCGTTCCAAACCTTGTTTTTGTCTCGTCTCTTTAGAGTCTCTCGTGCCGTAGAGTGTTTGCACGCACAATTTTTTCGATAACAAAAATATTGTTTTTGTTATTTTTACTTTGCCTCGCCAATAAAACTGCCAGTGATAATCAACGTCCCAAAAATTTCAACTTTCATAACAGCCCCAGACACTAAAGTTATTAGAAATGGCAATAATCCGACTGCGTGTCTGGTTTATGTACATCTTTTTTGGCGGATCATTATTATTCCTCTTGGTTGTTGTTTTGCTGAACGATGTTTCGTGTGAGAGATAAAAAAACGAGAGAAAAATAAAATAAAATCATTGCCCAGGCAAAGGCGGATAGGTGACGGCAGTGGGATGATGTTGATGACGATATTGGACTTTTATACTTGTTTTTTCTCCCTGTCTCTCCCCTCTTCTCGTCGGCTACCTATAGAAATTCTTTTTAGCACAACAAAAGAATGGCAGTAAATTTGATACTGAGACAGCCAGCGAGAGAATGAGAGATATATGATTCATATCTTCTGATGTGGCTTGTGTTGGGATTGACATGATCATGACGATGATGATGTCAAACTATTGTTCCACTACGTGTTCTACTGTCCAGAAGATAAACCAATACATCACATACACACTATCATCCTTTTTGACTAAGCTACTTTCATTGCTATTCAGCTGCCTCACAGTTACGTCTGTAGTTTCACCGAACTCGCGGTTCTCATTATGAACAGACATGACATGACATGGACACGATATCACTACACAGTAAGGCACGCACCCAAGCAAAACAAAAGTCATCATTCTGAGGAAATTCGTATCCTTCTCCAGCCCCGTAAAATATTGTAGGAAATGCCATTGAATGTGAATTCCAGTTTTGTTTGCGACAACAGAAATAATTCTAGGAGAGAGAGAGAGAGGAGAGAGAGAGAGTAGCACTTGTTTTGCCCATGTAACAAAGTACACCCAGCCGTAATAAAAATAACATGTTCGTACACAACTGCTCAATTCCCAGAAAATTCGGCTAGTTCTTGCTCTGCTTTTGTTATTCTCTCTCCAGACTTCCAGCAGCAGTAGCGGAGCAACAGTTTCTCTTTTCTCCTTTGAAATGTTTTATGTATGGAGCAAGCATAATGTATAATTTCCGTGAAATTCTTCACAACTACAAACACATTTGTTATTTGTATTCCCTACCTACTATTTATTTCCACAAGTTTCTCTTCTAAAAACACACACTTCTCTGTCAATGTTTGCATATTATGTAAAAGACGCCATATAAAAGACCAGCACATTTCCAGTGATTCCGGCGTACTTTTTGTCATGTTATGAAATCTCGCCCTTGCTTTGTTTTTAGTAATGCTATGCTCACGATGATGCTCTATAAAAGTAGCGA
>JAHZNB010007405.1:0-10132 GCA_027744295.1 Callyntrura guangdongensis | reverse complement strand
CAAATTTTTTGGCTGACATATCATTTGAGACTTTGAAATTTAGAAAAAAAGAGAACCATTTTCCTGAATTTCTTGTCGTTATTTGCATGCTTAATTGGTCATCAAAAATATTCTCCCTATTTGTTGAACGCGCTTTAAATTGAAAAGGTGTGTGAGAAATATCGCTTGGAAAATATGTATGTATGTAGTTTCTTTCGTTTTAGTTTTTTAGTTGGTTTTTATTGAGAATGTTAATTACTTTTCTGACAAAGGAAAAACTGGAGGATCTAAAGAGGAAATGTGTGACTGACAAAGAGTTAGTAGACGATACCTTTGGATTACTTTTGCATCTGAGTAGATATAGGTACGCACGAAAAGGGAAGTAGGAGAAAGTCGATTGGGAAAGTTGATTATATATATATATATTAGTGTGTGACATTTAGTTTTATTTATTCTTAGGAAATTTCAGGAGAAATAAGTGGAGGATGTAGGAATTTGGAGACCAAGAGAACAGCTAGTGAATCATTTTGTTACAAAATGGTAGCAGTATTGTGTAATATGGGAAATATCGCTCCTTTTAATTATCTTCAAACCAGAAACTATTATTATTACTTTATACTTTTCTCTTTTCCTCATTAATTTTGTTCTCGTCGTTTCGTTTGTTGGGGCTGTGCAGCGGTAATAAAGTTGGGGTGGTTAGGAGGATTTTCACCACACCCACGTGAAAAAATTTCACGATTCATGTCATACAAAGAACGGAATTGAAGTACAGACATCGAGTTCTCGACAACAGTAAAGAGAAGCCAAGTGGAGCCCGTTGTCATGTAGATACATGTCGGTGGGTAGAATGGGTGGAATAGAATCAGAATGTGTGTAGGAAGACACACCTGTCACTGTTATTTAATTCATTTTGGAAGCAGACACAGCCGTTTGGCAAAAGTTAAAAATTGGTCTCAGGTGTACCTCTACAACGGAATAAAAGTCCGTGTGCCTGCTGATACCACTAGATAAAGTGTGTGTAAAATTTTTGTTTTTGGTCTTTAGTCTACAATATAAACTTATTTTGGCAAATAGGTTGATATGGAAAAGGAGAAGCACGGAAAACCGGAAATTAACCGTAAAATGGCGAGACTATGACGTGCACATGTATGCGTGTGCGTAAAAAAGCTATTAAATAAACCAGGATTAAGCGAAAAATGAACTGGAAATAAGCTGTGGTGCTTGGTGTTGCACACGTTTGGATTATGGTGTGTTTGTTCTCGCTCCATTCAGATAATGTGTGTGTCTGCAAGGAAACCAAGTCATTAATTGTCATAATCTTTGTATTCATAAAAAGGATCCACAGGGGGAAATAAAGGAGTTGATTATTGCGCACTTCAGATTTTTATGTTTCCCTTCCCATATGTTGCTATGAAACTTTATCATATAATACACATCTACGGCCGATGTTTGCTCTACTTAAAACCTTAAAAACATTTAAAAACAGAGATCGGTCGGCAATGAGACATGACCCACTAATGTTTAGCAGTTTCACTCCACAAAACTACTCGTAAATTTACACTTATAATGCTTGCAAGCATATGTGGACTTTGCTCTTGATTTTTATACATTTTTATCACAGGTTTGATTTTCATTTTATTAAAAAATTTAAGCGAAATTACACCCACAACTTTCTCTGCCAGTTTGACCTTTTCCAGTAGTAGTGAATTCCTTGTTAAAATTTCAGAAGAGCAACTGTGTGATATATAAAATTCATATAATATAAAATTCCAAATGATGATACGGGTTTTATTACTTTTTACAACCACTACAGTTAAAGCAAGGGAGCGTAATCGAGAGAGTAAGAGAAGGGTTTATGTTTTTATATTGTCTAACAAAGTTTATGTTTTTGTACAAGGGAGTCGTTATTGTAGAAATAATAGAACAAACGCAGGTGAAACGTGGCAGTATGAGCCAACAAGGATGATAGGGAGGTAGGAGAAAGTAAACGACTTTGTTATGTCCTCATTAAAGCGTAAATGTACACACATCACATCACTCACTCACCCGTACCACATTACATGCTTCTCTCAAGCAGAATAAATCTTTAAGAAAGTTAGCTTTTGTCAAAGGGAACCAAGTAAGTGTGTGTAGCTCTTAGTTTAGCAGCAGCAGAGTAGAAAACAAGAACAAGACAAGGTAGATTCTCTAAAGGGTACATGCTTTTGTTCATGTGCAATAATGGAAGTTGTTCCTTATGCAAAAATCGTTCTTCCGTTGGCAATGGTGGGGCGGGTGGTAATGCAGGCAGTACGGATGGCACTAACCTACAAGTTTTGCTACTGGTGGTGCCCTGGTAAAACGTTATGCATATGGAAATTTTTTTTAGACATTTTAAGTTTCTGTATCTATGCACATATGTGTTGGTAATATTATTATACGAATATGAATGTATCTTATTTTCAAGAATATTTTACTCGAAGAATTCTTCGTGGAATAAAAAAAAAGTGTCTCCACTTTCTACCTGTTATTCCTAATGCAAATGTTATATACAACTTTTATAAATTGTACGCGAGCATGTTGACAGGTGTGTATGTATGTGTATCTTGGCGAGCGTGTATGTAAAAAGGGAGAAAGTAGAAGTTAGTGTAGGGAGTATTAAAAAGGAACGAAGTTTTAAGTTTTTAACAAGCTCCTCTCTAGTCGCCTAAGTGGATGCTCTTCAAAGCCTTTCATAATACCAGGTCTGATGATGACGATATGATCAAACTGTTTTTCTAGATGAATACATATATACATATACACAAGTATCGGCAATACATGCATACGATACGTGTGTGCATATATGTTTCACTCTACCGTGGGAAATAATGTGGTGCCTTCATCATTATCATTGTTCGTTGCTGTTTTTCCATAATGATGGCAGCATAGCGGTGGTAGTATGCAGGTATTATTGAGTCGACATTTAATAGGACGGCAGGATGCCTGCTTTACTGTGTCATGCCTTGAATGTATGTAAATGTATCCCCAGGGCTTGTTCTTTATTTCTTTCTGTTTCGGTTTTTCTGTCTCTTCTGTCCCTGTGTTTGTCATCGTTCTTTTTTTTATATGAACACATTAGATCTGTTTTTTCTCCCACTGAACCAAGAACATATGAAGTTTGGAGTGATTCAAGTGTTCACTCGCATCACATCACGGTGATCATCATGCAATGTGGGGATGTGCACACATGACTACCGCCTGATGTTCAGGTGGAAAATGTGAAAAGAATGTTGGAGATAGATGGATAGATATGAACACAGTTGACTGAACATTTTCTGATAAAAATGAACGAAAAGCGACAGTTTGGGAGAGAGAGAGAAAAAAAGAGGGGATACCTACCTATAAAGATACATAGAGAGAGAGAGAGAGCAGAGAGGAATCAAAAAAGCATAAAAATTTTCAGTAGTGATAAGTGTTTTGTGTGTCGTGAACGATGAGAAGAACAAGAGACACACATTTGCCTACAAAATAGACAGAAGCAGCGGCAACAAAAGAGTTTTACTCCCCATGCTCCAAATTCAAATATAAAAACTCACAGTATAAGGGAGGAATGGGGGAGGAAGAAGAAGAAATGAATAGAAACGTAGAAAAAAGCTTTTACCTGACGCCGTGTGTTTGTGTACTCGTGTGTCTATGTATATTTATGTCTCTGTTGGGTAACTTTATATGAAGTTAATATAGATGATGATGTCGGTGTTGTAGTGCCTGTGATGGGAGCATTAGCATCAGGTTGCCTTTATTTTTTGTTGCTCTCTCTGCCTAGTGGATATTGACGGGGAAACAAGTAGATGTGATTGAGATAGATATGTTTTACCCTTTTCTATCCTCATAATCATCATCCTGTTGCTTTTCTTTTTTCACTTGATGTGTTTCTTTCCCCGGGTACTTTAGATTTCTTCTTACAAAGTGAAGCATATTTATATACACCTTTTTACATCTCAGCATGTAGCTTTCATTCTGAGAGTCCTCTTCTGTTTCCTTTTTGAGCTCTTCAATTTTTTTTCTCTCACAGAAAGTAGCAAGAAATACAGAAGTTGCACACAATACAAGGTTGTTCTATTAAATGTAATGTATAGAGGTATACCTGTCTAAATCCAACCTCGACTGAGAAATGGGATGGAGCAAATCAAGAAATGGCAAAGAAAGAAAGTGAAACAGTTTCTTACTGCGCGCTTTTAAGTTTTAACTATGACTAGTATACATGATTTTTTTCTCAAACCAGGCAGGTTAAATTGAAAGCAGTTTAGCACAAGGGGTTGGTAGGTTGGGGCTGCTATAGTGTGTGGGAAAAAAGGGAACAGGAAGACTTGGACAGACGTAGAAAAAAAATAGAGAATGCACACTAGGGAAAAAGTAGTCTCCAGAGAAACAGTAGTAGGGACAGAGGGAGGGAGTGAAAGAGGAAAAACAGCACAGCGGTAGCAATAAATGTAGACTCTCACTTGAGCATTTAGTGACGATGAAGGAGAGAGAAGGAGGATTTTTGTCCTGCTTAAAGCCGTTTTATTAGAGAACGGAGAGAGAAAAGACTCGTGTACTGTTTAGCTACCGTAACTGTTACTCTTGCTCTTATGTACGTGTACATGTGCATTGTGTATGAATCAACGACGAGGATGTTTTGATATTACTTGTTCGCACACAGCGACATGTCTTCCCAACTATGTATATAATGGGTATTCATGATGATGACGGTGATGGTGATGGGGAGGATAGAAGTAGATATCCGTGTGTGTACGTGTAAAAATATACAAGTTACTAGCTTAATGTATGAACGTGTACGTCAAGTGAAGTGGTATGAGAAGAGAGTGAGGGTTGTGCTTTCTCCTCTCCTGAGCCTTTCCAGTCGTCGTCGCTTTGAGCGATCTCCAATGCGAAACATAATATTATACGGTTTTGCTTTCAGTACAAGTTCTGATACAAGAACTCACTTGTTTTGAAGAAGAAACAGGGAAAAAGGACGGGAGGGAAAGAGAGAGACCATTTTTCATTATATTAGAATTGGGGCTGTTGCTGGTGTTGCTGCTGATGAGGATGATAGGCAGGAGAAGAGGAATTGCCTAAGAAGGCAGTTCTGTGGGTATATATGGACGTAATACAATCGGTAAAGAGAGAAAAAACTGGTTGCTTGTTTGGCATAGTTTGTTGCTGTTTCTGCGTCGTCGTCTCTTCCCAAAACTTTGTTGTCTCATTCCATCATTCATCAGTTTATCATGTGAGAGCTTGTGAGCTGCATGCATGCCAGAAAAGATCTGACAAGACTGCCACAAATTTTCTCAGCTTGTACAAATCTGAGAGTACAAAATTATCACGGGGAATTGGTAGAAACTGTTTTGTGTATAGGTGTTTGTGTGTATGTGCGGGTGGAAAACGGAGGTAACAAATAATAGCAATAGAAAGCACTTCCTGTTGAACTCACGGTGCGTGTCAGATTCGTCTTTCTCTCTGCTTTATTTATCGACTGGTCCCTGTGTCTTCCTGACTTTGATAATTGCCTGTCAGAGGAAAGTGTTGATGCTAATTGTGTTAGTGGAGATACCGATGCTATCTTGTCTGCCGTGGGATTTTTTGTGAAGATTTTTTGTCATTTTTGCTTTTTTATGCTGTACCACTGGGTACCGTCCAGTAAAATTTAAAAAAAGAGAGACTTTTCGGGAAGAAATCAGACAGAAAAAATCTTCGTCTTACGGCTTGTTGTCATTAATTAATTACTGCACCTGACGCTATCAATAAATCAATTTTGTTCAGTAATTTTACATTGCCACAAGTATTTACTAAGTGACAAATTTCATTACCTCGTTTGCTACCCGATACGGTTTTCCATATAAAATCTCTGCAGTGAAACCTAATTTCCGTGTCATTGTCAAATCTTTTTGTTGATAAAAATGCTCGAAGATTTCAGAATGCATCATCAGAACAACTATGAGAGAAGACCTAGTGAGCGTCGCATCTACTCCTTTGCGACTGCTGATCACATTGAAAACAGGGTTTGTCTTGCCATGTCAAAAATTTGTTTTGTGGAAATACCTATACTTATATTTTGCACATACATAAACGCTTATTGCTTCTTTGTAGCCTTCAAAATTAATAATTTGTCTATTATCATTTTTTTAAATTTTAACTTTCGTTTCATATTTAAAGGATTTTTCTTGACTGGTCGCTTATCATATTGCATCATGCATATACCATGCATGTTATTTCATTTCGTTTCCCATGTACATTTTTGTAATTAATTAAGGCTATATGATATTTATTGGTAACAGAATGAATGAAAATTGCTTTTGATCATTTTTTGTTCTAAAATAATTTCTCTAGATAAAAGTTAAAATAATAAAGGAAAAACTCTTGTGTGTTGGGAATATTGGGTATCTGTCATAGTAAATCAAGCATTAACTTTTCAAACAGAGTATCCAGTAAATAATATTGAACAATAGAAAGTATCAAGGGAGCGAGAGAGAAATATTAACGGAAAAAACGAAACAGAGAGTTGGTGAAGCTTTTAGCAGACAAGGCTTTCATTTTGAAACTTAATCCTTTACAATGATGAATAGATATAATACCGTTTTTTTCCTCCGGAGTCTTCGTAATAATATCACTACTATCAGCTCTCTTTCATACACGTACAACACAATGAAATTGTACAGAGCATGAAATAAGTAGCGAATATCGCTGTAGTATAATCATCATCATCATCCATTTAATAATAAATACATATATACATACACACGTACACAGCAAAACGAAACCACACATCATTCCATCACATGCAATTTGATGGGATAACAACGAGCAGCGTGATAGAATAGAAGCTCAGAGCGTTTTTCTCTCTTTCGTTCTTTCACAGCCAGTCAGTCAGCAGCGAAACTAGTTCCTTTGTGTAAGTTCGCTTTTCTTGTATGTTTCTTTACATTTTAGGGATGGAGTCAAGGGAGAGGGAAAGTTTGCTTTATGCCTCGTACCACCACGTCAAAAGATAAAAGCTTTATGTGCTTACACGTGAAACAACTAACTATAAGCATAGTCAACTTTCAGGGTTTCATTTTCATTAGAAAAATTGAAAAAAATAATATGAGATTTTCAGTTTTTTCAGCGCATAGATAGAAAGAGAAAAGATGAGGAATATTTTGAGGGTTATTCTATCTGTAGAAAACAAAAACGAAAATAGTGATGCACGTATAAGGTTTGATTTGGGTACTGCTGCCTCTTGTTCGTCTTCCCGTATTTGCGTCATATGGCACGCGTTCAAAACACTTGTTTGGATTTTTAACAGGAAAATAAGAATCAGACTAGGTGGGACTAGGAGAAAAAATAATGATGATGACGCGGTGATGTGGTTGGTGATGTGCGAGGAGAATGCCTGACAATATTATACCGACGTCGGCAACAATGACGATAATAATTCTGTTGACTTTTAGACTTTTCTTGGTAGTTGAGTATTCAAGCTGTACCTTATTATGCAGGACCTTCTACTGTAGTAGTACATGAAAAACGTAAAAAGAGTAGTAGCATTTGTAAACGTGTGTATTTTCTCTATTCGCGTATCAAAACAAATTGTGTTTTCGTCATTCTCCGACTCACAGAGTTAGTGGTTATTTTTATTCTGTGGTTTGCATCATCACTGCACGATGATGATGGCATGTCATATTTTTAAAGCTATTTTTGACTACAATGCAGAGGAATACTTGGTATCTAAAAGCTCGAACGCTGGATTGACAGGAACAGTAATGAGACGGAGCACATATTGTCAAGCGTGTGATGATGTTGGATAGCTTATTTCCAGAAGAAAGCGTATGTTTTACTATTCGTTCTCCGTAGTCGATTTCCATCAGAAAACAAACAACATTTTGAGAACGTGTATCGTCGTACATATTTTATGTGGCTTTCTTTTTGTTTTTCTGTTTCTTATCACCACTTATCAGTTTTCTGTTGGAGAGAGACTGTTGTCGATGTTTATTGCCGTGTTTTATCTCATATCAACCAACAGCCGTAAAAATGTGAACATGTACCATTGCATGTATGTATGTTTGTACGACATGTACGATACATTCTCTATAATAGTATCAACAACGAGATTTTCAAAAACCTTCATCTTTGCTTTTTTGTATTGTAAGCTTTCCTGAATGTAATTATTGACGTGTCAAAAATGGTTGATTGCATTGCTTCTGCCGCTTTTTCTTTGCATCTTTGTTGATGCACGCATTTTCCCCTTCGCTTTTTTCGTTCAGTCTTCGTGGATTCGCACATATTATATTGAGGGAGGAAGAAAATGAAGGCAATTCAATATTTAATGTGTCTATGTTTCTTTCTTCTTCTTTTCTGTATAGTCCCTGGAGAGCACTCGGCGGATGCTCCAGCTTGTTGACGAGGTAAGCCTGTTACGTTTTTTTTATTCTCTCTGGTAACAAAGGTAGTATTTTGTTGTGGTGTATAACAGGATGTACTCATCAGAATGTACACTCTCTGGGTATGTGTGTTAGAGAGTAAAACCAACAAAATGCATAAAACGATGAGGGTTGAATGCGCTTCCTGTGAAGAAAAAAATAACCGAAAACGGATACAAGCAGCAGCAACAGTGTGTTTTTTGGATCATGTTGCGAATGATAGTTTATGATTATCAAAATTATGGTATGGTGGTAGGTAGCTATAGCTACCCTTTTGCACTCTTAAGTTTTATATTTGCACAAAAACCGAGAAAAGTCAACAGAGGGATTCTTTTTCTTGTGAAAATAGTGTGTGTATGTTTAGGTCTTTTTTAGAGAAAAAGTATAAACTTGACTACGACTGTATTTTTTCACGAATGTTACATAGGTATTTGAGACTTGAACTGTATTGTTGTTGTTGCTACTGTTGTAACTGCTATATGGTTTCTGTCATATTCGTTTTGAGATTTTTTATGTGGTGGGATAATACGACGAGCTTATCCGTCACGCTCTTGTAAATAAGAAGTACATGTAGTATTTTTCCGAGAGTTTATTTATGACGTTATGTGTGCTGTACTACTGAAGGGTAATCATTTACTTTTGTGTGGGGAAAAACAGATGAAGTCTTTCAACATTGTCTCTTTTCTATTCAGTGTCTACCACCTCCTGTTTTTATCCGACTTTATGACTTTTGCAATATTATGACAATGCCAGGGAAAATGATTTATAATGTTACGAAAAGCTAACAGTTTTTCTACAGAAGTGCAAAGTGCATAGTCGGCTGAAGACTTTGAACAAAATAATGCTAAGGTAGAGTAAAGAAGGCGGAGAAGAAATTTTAGTTGTGAAAAGAATGCCAATTTATGGGGTTGTCTGTGATGGGAAGGTGAAAGTAGATGAGTAGAAGAAAAAATGAAAAGGAAAGTTTTTTCATGAGTCATTGATTTTCAAAAGGAAACTGGAAGGGAAATCTATTTTTTTCGGGTCGACATGAGACCGGCACGTAGATGAAAGGGTACTTGCAAACACAACACATGTCATAACTAATGTCGGGACAGAATGGCAGCTGACAAACCCCCTATTATGCTAGTAACGATATGACGTTGAGCGTGAAAGGCGTGTAAATTTTTTAGTTAGTGTGCCAAAAAGAGAATGGCGTAGTTTCCGCGCAAATTAGTCATCAATAAACAAACATGCTGCGAAAAATTGACGACTTTTGAATAATAGTATTGTCTAATTAATCTTATTATTACATAAACAAGTATTTGTAAGTCGTTTGCAGAGTTCCTTATGCAGAAATCGTTCAAAGTGAAACGAATTTAGTATATAAATATAAATCTTTTAGTTACAGGAACTCTAATTCTCTTAAAGCGTATGCCTGATTTGATTTGTGCTGATGTTTGGTTTGGGTAACAGGTTAAAAAATAAAAATAGTAGTCAAATTGGTAGTAGCAACAATGTAAGGAAATCGGCATTCGCCATTTTGACATGACAATGTCAGATACTACATGTCCGGAGTCGTGTCGTTTTTCGCCGTTCTCTTGAGTTGTGTTAAAGATAATGTATGTACCTAATGTGTAGAGGAAATCCAAGCCAAAAGCTAAAAGAAATGGGGTCTGTATGATGGTGTGTCGGCAAAGTTGTAGAATGTAATTGTGGTGTATGCCGATATACCACGTTGATGTTTGCTAAAAGTAATATGCATACTAAATAGA
>JAHZNB010007404.1:0-10704 GCA_027744295.1 Callyntrura guangdongensis | reverse complement strand
ATGTGGGATTCAAGTTGTCAACCACAAAGTTGAAAAACTCTCGGATGCAAATAGGCATAATAAATGGAAAAATTTTGACTTGTACATACAACATGAAATAGACGTTCATTGTATTTTTTCAAAGACACTGACTGTGTACCAGATTTCAGATGTACTTGTGTGGATTTCTTAAAACTATATTTATGTAATCATGTACTTGGCATTGCGAATATAATAGATAAGTTTGAGTTACCTCCAGAAGAAATCACCTGAGGTCTATAATATAAAAAGAAACGGGGTCGTCCAAAGCGTATGAGTAAAGCAATTGCAATAGAGTCGAAAATTTGTAATATTTGTAAAGTTTAACAAGAATAATTTTGTTGGTTCTTGTTTCTATGTTAATTGCCATATGAAAAATTCATTTTTTCCCTTGAATATTTACCGTTCTTCTATTTTTCATAGTAGGACGATTTATCAGCGCTTTTTCCCCCGATAATTAAACTATCATAATACCAGTGACGATTAATCATTATTCTAATCACCGTAGCATTATCCCTTTCTATAATCTTTTACGCATTAGTTTTTTAAAACAACGTTCACTTTTATGGTACTCGTGGTAAAAAAATTCCTACATACCCGCTGGGACTTTGTGGAGAGAAGATTTGTTTATTCTTGTATGTGTTTCTTGTACACTTTTTTTAGTAGATTTGTAAACTGTCAGTAAAAGCATGACAAAGTGAAATTACGACGTTGTATTTCCTTTCTTCTTTTCTTTGCATTGTTGTGGCGCGCTGTTTTTTGTTAAAAAATAATGACTATAGAAAGAGTAAACTTTGACAAGACTCAATAAGAGTACACGCTGAGGTCAAACAAAGTAAATATTTAAAATGGTAAATAAAATGGTTACGACCCTCTGCTCCTTATTCTATCCTGACAAAGCTGTTTTAAAGTAAAACCACAATATTTAATATACAAACATGTGTCTTTTTACTACTTAAGGTTACTGTACATTTTATTCATGTCACAATATTTTCACTAATTTCTGAAATCCCACCATTCATCGTTAATTTTTTGGAATTTAGCAAACAACTTTAGATAACATTATTAACATTTATTTTCAAGAATCAATATACTTGTAGGTGCACAAATGCTGTTCAATTACCAACCAACCTTTCCGATCGAAACATCTTAAATACTATTTGTAATATTGAATGATTAAGCTGTTGTAATTTATATGAAAGTTGTGTGCTATAACCCTTGATTCTTTTTTATAAAAAACCTAAACATATTCCTTGTATAGCGTAGGAACTTCTGGTGTTTTTTATTTCTTCCTAATATCTCTACCTTTCTCTTCTTGTCTTCCTCTATATACGGCCAACAAGGACGCAGAGAGAAATGCAAAACTCATGAAGTATTTACACTATCTTTTATCTGTTAAACCGATTAGATGTCTTATAAAAAATAAAGCAACTGAGTTTATTATTTTGGTTGTATGTGTCATTCAAGCTAGGTAAGATATGATCAAGGACAGAAGCCGACGAAAAATTATCAATTACCTTTATGCCTTTGACGTTCTGTGTTACTGCATATGCCTCTGTTGGGTTACTCTGCCTCAATTAGAAACAAAAACAAGGAGACCGCAAAACAGAGAAACTACAAAAACAATATATTTATTTATGTCACCAATCATACCCCAACAGTAGAGACAAATTAAAAAAAATATGATGATACTACCTTAAATACAAAGACTTCGTCAACAACAAAGTTTCCTTCACCAAGTCCAATAGGCTGGTCCTTAAGCTCCCAAATTACGAATTTCCTGTCAATTGAATAAGTGTCGCCACAAATATAGCCCGAAGAATATGACCAGTTCCGAATCCACGTTTTGCACGTGTGGTTCTGTATTATTGAGGTTGTGAAATATTTTTAGTAACTCAACATTAGTATATATTTGATAGTTTTGCATATTATATCAGGTACCATTTTGTAAGCTCTTGTTGCTAATAAGTAAGCATACAGCATTTTTCCGAGGCCGATTATTTGTATAAGCAACTGCCAGCTTGACGAGTCCTCTCGTAGACAGTAAGACATAACGAATGCGAACTGAAGTTCATTTTGGATGTGCAATGCCATAACCAGGTTTCCAAATGATTGATTCATACATGACGATGCATTTTTGAGCAACCTGTATTCTTCCCAGCCAGCGCTCATTTTGCCACAGTTTTCAGCATTTAGCTCTGTGAGTGAAATATTTACAAACTCCCGAATCGTTGTACCGAACTGATTTGTGCTTGTGTGTAAAGTGATTCCAATTATTAAAAGTAAATCTACAAACAACCCCATTTGTACTCTGGAACAAATTTCCGTAAGTAAATAGAATATTCCCATAGCCGTTCTTTCAGAAGTGAGCCCGTTCACGGTGGCATTATTTTCAAAGGATTCCAATTTCCATTGATACAGAGCAGACGTCATTACTTCAGATTTATCTACAAGTGTTTTCTCCAGAGACATGTTGTCATAGATAGTTATAGGAACGACTCGTACGAGGTTGAGCAGTATTGTAGTCACCACAAGAAATAAAACACATGGTGTGTTTCTTGCGGCTTTAATTTGATATGGGTTAGCAACTTTCTCGTTGAGTTTTGTAATTAACTTAATCAAGGCATCAATTCTGTTATTGCAACATGTGAAGGTGAAAATGTAGCAAAGTTTCACAAGAATGGTTGACAAGAAATAGCAAAAATTGACTAGAGATGACAACTCTCGAAAATGAAAGAAGTAGAGTAAGTTTATTTTTGTAGCAGGAATGTACTAATGACAAAATGGCAATAATCCAAAATGGCGACTTCTGAAAGTAAAAAAAAATACATGATATCAATCCATTAATCTTGTTGTTTCTACTACAACCATTTACAAAGAATTCATCAACACATAATCATAACACAGAGTCCTACTCGCTTTAAATCGGACTGATACTGCAAAATCACTAATATAGTCATCTTTATCATTGTCTCAAAATAGGTGATTGGAGCTGTTAATAGATGTTATAAATACAAAATAAAATATAAAACCAATTACGCAAACAGTTTAGATTGTCTGCCTATATGCCTGGTTAATATTGTTTTTTCAGTTTCAAATATATATTCTACGATACTTTTTATGCGCATTGAATGGCGACAGCTACTAATAAATACAATTTCGACTATACAACACCTTTCGTGATAATAAACAAAAACTAGGTCCCTGTCTATTTCAATTGATCTTTAAAACGAGATATTGTCAATCACGGTCCACGGTTTAAAACAAATTTTTCATTCATAGGTTAAATGTGGTTACATTATTTAACAAGTCTTCAAATTTATAATAAGAATAAATGTGTCGTTCGAAAATTAGAATGTTTGCATGCATAATTAGATTGGTTAGTACGAGCAATGAGTCAAAGCTTTTTATTTGCAACCGCTGTCGATATTTTTGGCGAGTTGGTCACGTCTTTTTAGTGAAAATCATTATCATAAGATATTAGTTAGGTGATGCGTTCATGCGTTAAACTGGGAACGTTGGCAGTGTTGTATTTTTTATGCAGCAATTTCCTCTTTAATAGAAGTTTAAAACCGGAATAAAGACTTAGTCATGCCGAATGCTATTGTATAGTTGAAAGGGTGTTTATTAGACGCCATTTAATGTGCCTAAAAACGTAAAATATATATTTGAAATTTGAAATACAATTTAGCCTTCCATACAAACAAGCAAATTTTTAGCTCATTTTGTCAGTTCAATGGTTTTCCAAACTTTAGTCATAACATGAACTCAAAATTTACCGTTGTGTTTCTCTAATAAACAAACGTCATGACCATTTCATTTGAACAGTTTCGTAATTTATGATCGAGATTTAGGGTAGACAGTGCTCATCTGCTCACTAGTAATGGGAGTCAGGTGTAGTTAAAAGTACAGCAAATGAATTAATAGCTTTAGATCACTCTTAAATGCTGATTACGATGCTGCAATTGGCATTTTAACAAAATGAATTTTGGTCAATTTACGGGGAATTTTTTAATTTTACTTATAGACTTAACATATACTGTTTCAACTTGTGCTAGTAGCAAAATTGGTTGACTAAAATAATTTTTTTAAATCTTTTCCGTTTAAAAGTTTTACTCACAGCTGTATGTTATAACGATAGCTGTTTTCTAACGTGGGTTGACTGTCTTCCTATCTCCAGGTCAGTCAATGTGTTAGCGCTTAAGGTGTAATTTCTGTAGGGTGTCATATAATTATTGTTAAATTTAGCTTAAAGGTGTAGTTTTTATGAGACGTAGTATGCTTAATGTGCAACTTGAATAATGTGTATACAACACCCGCCTCTTATAACTTAGCAACAAACAGCAGCGTGGAGAAACACAACACACGGTAAATGCCGTCAGCAGAAAACACTAGTAAGCAGCAAGCAACAGCGCAGCAGTAAAATCCCCTCGCACAAACAGCGACGTGACGTGGAATGGAGCTTATAGAGATTTCCCATGTCACGAAATTTTGAAAGTAAATACGTTTAAGATTCGAAATGTTAGTATAAGTTTTTACTGTCAGTAAGTTAGTCGTTCGTTAGCTGTCTGATGATTGTCTATAGTAGAATAAGTTTTAAGTTTTAATCACTGAAAAAATAGTTAACTCCTGTGTTAATTTAGATTACTTAATAAAGAGAAAATCATTAATTCTTATTCAGTAAAATTAACTATCGTGAGCTTATTGCTATTGTGTTTATCAGTAATTTCTGTGATTCTGTGTATTATTGGAATTTTCGAAACTGAGCATCATCGGGAATAAGTCATAATCATAACAATATGCATAATTCGACTTATGTACAGTAAGCTTTTTTATTGGAAATACTGCCATTATTGAATTGTCAACAGCCTACTAATCATCAAATATTTTAAAGTCATAAATATGGTATTAAAAATTTAAATTCGATGAGTCAAACAGAAAGAAGCACTTGGCATTCTGGCCGACTGAACGATATGCACATGCATGCAGACGATTCGCGGTATAAAGTAGATGACGTTATAAAATACAACAAAAATTAATTATAGCTTTTATGGTTAGGATAAAATTTATTTATTGCAATCCACCATTTTAGATCCTACTACCAGTTTAAACAGTATATGTAAATTTTAAAAATCCCCTGTAAAATGGTCAAATTTCGTTTTGACAAAAAACAAATGGCAGAAACGTAATCAACATAAAAAACTTATCTAAAGCTGACATTTCATTAGCTGTACTTTTGACTATTCCTCACGCCCTTTCCTAGTCAGTACATTTATAGTTGTGCTAAGAAATTCAGTTACAGCAGAGACGCAGAATTTACTTAATTGCTTCAGAATTAAATTTTAAAATTTTAATTAGTAACTTCCGTGTGTGCAGGCGTGGAATTATACTACTGTTTGTAAATTTTGTGCGATCAATGACAATACGGTAAGATTACCATTACATGATATTGTAAAAGAAAAGGATTATTACATATTAAACATTGTCACATGATATTAACGGTTGTCACTGGTTGGTAAAAATTAATCATTTTTTACTTATACACGATGTGGGTCCACGATAGATACAACACACCACAAGGTTGTTATTTTATCTGATTTCCAAGAAGAAAGCAACCAATGTATAATTTGTAGTACCATTCATATAAAATTGTTCATGTAAAATAGTGGAATTTGAATGTAATTTTAATAGTGAATTATGATAACTGTTGTTATAACTCGTTTATTTCAAATTTTATTATTTTATTGTAGTAATCACAGAACTCATGAATTAAAATTAAAAACGAAACCAGGCTTCTTGGTTGTAAACTGAACTGTTGTAATTTGCAGCGGACGAAACATTCTTAACCTTTCTTCGCCCCTTAATATTTCGTGAACCTCTTCTTTTGTCTGTGTTTTCAACTTAACTACTATTTTTTGTACCATCTTCAGTTGAAAGTACTCCGTAAATTAACTGTGTAAGGTACTTTTTGGTCGGTCTTCAATAAATATTTTATTTTTCTTTCGTGCCCATTGAAAACTTGTAAGCGCCTTACGACTTCACTTGGATCATCTAAAATCATTTTAGATTTAGGTGGAACTGAATGCTTAGCTTCATAAAAATGTGCCAAAGATTACGTATAACATGTGCTGGGCAGGAGATGCCAGTCATTGGTAACAATCTGGTTGCAAAAATTTGAAAACTTCAAAAAGAGAAGTCAAGTTAAAGAGTACCAATAACATGTAATAATAACACTTTTGTATTCAAAGCATTTGACCAAAAGTTAAAGCGAATGACATCCTGTCTGTATGTTGGTGTGTTAGTGTGATGAGACTACTTTTACCACAATACTCAACCAACTGACTTCAAACTTGGCACACATACGTTAAAGTTTCTTATCTGCGGCCAATCTCCAGTCAAAACCAACCATGAGAAACCTTTGAAACTAATCAAATTGACACGGCTGTGAGACTAAAGGAAACCTCTGTGTAAGTAAAATGCCCCACGCATTGTGTTTAAACAGTAAAAAGTATTATTCATAAGGCCATTGTAGACAACGTAATAGTAGAACTTTGAAATGACTATATTTGCTATCCAAAGAGGAGTAGCAGCTGTCCTCCCAAAGAATATGATAAATTGTAGTTACAACAATTTAAAATCGTTTATTATCTGATATGTACATACTATGTTCAGAATCCTTTTATGATACTACGATTTTAGTTAAGCCAAATTTGGACGGCAGGTTATTCAGTGACAGAATGTTTTGTGTGTTATTTTTCGTGTCTTTATGGTAATAAATAGAGCAGAGAGCACGATCAGTTAAAAGGAATTTTTCAAATTCAACAAATTTATAACTGGGACCAGGTGACTCCACGAAAAACTTTATTTGTAACTATCCAAGTGTATTTCTCTTGTTGCAAACATACAGGGGAACACTGTCAGGTTTAAGCTCATCTTGTCAATAAATGTCAAATGGATTATAGAAAACACGACTACGTAGATATTTTTAGCTGAAATTATATCATATTGTAGACATATTTTATTCGACTGAAGGCGTAATACGTGAACCATATTAGATATAACCTAAAAATCTTTAAATCTGGTAGCTCTTTATAAACTTGCCATGAGATCTAAAATATCTAACGGAAAAACATGAACTGAACTAGTATGTCTGCAGTCACGATGAAATTGTTTTGTTGGTGTACGTGGACAATGACGTACTCGTGTAGTATGGATTTTTAATGTGTGATGCGAGTTATAGTTATGCTCTCGCGCGGCTTCGAATGCTTGTACAAGTTACTAAACAGTACGTTTACAGACATATCTTTGCGTAAGTGTATTCAGGTTCAGCTACACTTAAAAGTGTTTCCCTATCAGGTCGTTTGGCCTTGTTGCGCAACATTAGTGTGTAATAAATAAGCGTAAAATACCACATGAAGTATGTAAGACTAAATGTGACTGCTCAGAATTTAAAAAATATGGGCGTCTTTTTACTTTGTATGACCTTTTATCTGTGAAGTGTTTCTCTCCATTCCACTATATTAATTTCCACCGACATGTATATTGCAGCGCATAGAACATCTTCATGTTGGAGAATAGCAGTACGCCATTACGTAGAACTAATGCTGAGACTACTAATAGCGTATTATAATAAGATAGCAATTTCGAGTTAATTCAAGCGATTCAGTTGCTTAATTCATTCATTTACAGTTTGACCTAAACATATTTGGAGAATTACTGACAACTAGGTCAAGAAAGTCTATGTATAAAGTACAATTTTTGGGGATTCTACTCACCTTTGCAGCACAAATCCAATTCAAATTTATTTTGTTCTCGTCAGGTTTCAACTCCGGTATTGCGGGCTGATACTTATAGGGACTAAAACCTATCGCGTAGACCACATCCAACATACTGTGTAATAAATGTTGCTGATAACATGCGCCCATGACCAAATTAGGTACATTTTCTGTTGGTACGTTAATTAAACCGCCATCTGATATTGAATCCGTGTCTCTCAATTGACTTTGGTCCCCTGTGCCTTCAACTTGAAGCACTGAATTTTCCTGATCTAAAGTATATAAAAATGAACACAGCAATTTATTGACAAATTTATAAATCTATTTAAATATTTTTAAGATGTACACACACAACAAAATTATAATTTCACCTCGTTGCTCATTTGGCAGATGGTTTCGAATAAAGAAAATTCTCCTTTCCTTAAAAGGTACAATTTCGGAACTTTCCATTTTAAAATATTCAAAAAATTTAGGAAATAAAATTGTATCATGTACTTGCAGCTTTCTTCAAAACTAAACTAACTTACTTATTTGAATTATACCCAACTATTTGTTTTTCAGGGTAACTGTTTGAAATGCCAGGAAAACTTCTAGTGTTACGCTTTAGAACCAATTATTTGAATTGAACGATTGAAAAAACTTTGTGTCCTTGGGATGTGTGCATTATTTGTATCGGGTGCATGTTATATTGATATTTAGTCGTTTGGGGGGAAATTTTAAAATTTAGAACTTTTCAGGTCGTGTTATGCTTTTACCTTGCATTGGAACACGTAATCTTTTTACCAAACTATAGAAGACAGAGAACTAAACCAAGAATGTACAATAATAAAAAACCAACTTGTTCATCGTAAGTTATGCGTATTTTGGTACGAGTAATAACTTCTAGATTTGGTTGCGTGATAATAAGCCTGCCAATCAAAATATTTACGATGGAACATTTTCAAATAAAAGCTTTCAAATGGAATAAATCGCTCAGCTGGAATCTTAGATTATCATTATTTGATTTGAAGCAATATCCAAAGCATTACTATCTGTTATATTAACTCATAAGTCGTTAAAAGAAATACAAATCCGGAAATGTGGAATAGTGAACGCAAACATGAGCGGACAAAGTTTTAACCGTGTCCTGTTTTTATTTATTTACGTATCCCATTATTTATCAATTACGATTCTCACATATGTAATTGTTGGAATGTCACACTTGCCACCTTAATGTTAAAAAGTTGCAGTGCATATAAAACTAGTGCGGGATTGACTTTATTTAAAATATTAACCAATCGGTCAATGTTATAATCGTCACACATTTCACTGACATTTTGATAAAATAAATTTTACTTATTTTTTACCATTACAGTTACAATTGCTAGCATCGTAGCATCTCTTGAAAGTATGCTTGAACAAATCACCATTTGAACAGCCACACACGCTTACAGTGTTACATAATCAATAGGGTAAAACCTCAAATGTCCAAACATCTTTTATGGTGTTTTGTACATTCCTGGCGTCTAGATAGTACGTCCTAATGTGAATGAAATGATATTTAGAGTTTGTTTGTACTTGTTTGCAACTTTTAAATGGTAAAGCTTTTTGACGGTTTCAACCCCCCGTTGAAACGTATTTTATCCTACATTGCACACTAGTACATACAATAGTTTGTCGAAAAATAGGCATAGCATTGTCGCTTGATGCGTTTGTTTTTCTTTGAGACTCTGCGTCCACCTTAGAGGTAGGCATGATTTATGGCTCCACCTTGCTTCTGAGCACTGTCATTTACTACCTCGTTGACCCACTGTATTCAATAAAGCTGACAGTCATGTCTAAACGTCGAAAAGGTTCCCCCTGCATTCAGTATAATGTCATTTTATTATGTTTTCATTTTTGCCGACTAACTGTCCTGACACGGGCTCTTTTACAACTAGACAACCATGCATTTTGAGAAGCAATTAGGTTAGGTAAAATACTAATGTTTTGAACACAACATTTATGGCCTGCTGGATCAGTATTCTTTTCAATGGCGGATGACGTTAGAAAAACAAAGAAGTAACTACACCTCGAATAATTTTAATTAACATTTTTGTTACCGGCATATATACGTATTTATATTTGGCTAACAAAAGATAGTTATGACTTATGACTATGACGGAAAAGTGTATAAATTATCGCTTATAGTTAGATCACTGAATCGGTATCATTTTTGTGACACAGAAATGCTTACCTAGATATACGTACGCGTATAAAAGAGTTTCCAGGTGAAGACCATAAGTGAAAGAAAATTGTTTTAAAAAATAAGATAGAGCATGTTTAGTTTGTCCGGTATTTCGTCTTCCTGCCGTGTCTTTCAATTTCCCTACCAAAAGAGAAACTTCCGGTGCGGCACGCACGCATACGCTATGAGCTCGGATTTCTTATGTATGCTGTGCAAGTGAAGTTCTCTTTCGTTTTGAATAATTAATTCGTCTTTCATTTGTGTGAGTTAAGCAGAATTGCAGCAGACATAGAATTTTCATAATTTGCTACATTGTGGTGTATTCTCTATTGTGATAAGAATAGTTAGAGTTTGCACCAGTTGAGCCTCGAGTGTTTCCTTCACAAGCGTTAATGAAAAAGGAACGACGTCACTGATGACATTTTAAGCCAAATTTAATTTTGCATATCTTGCCACCTTATCTTATTGCATATTTGCATACACCTATGCATATTTCAATAAAAATTCTGCATATTACATGCACATGTAAAAATGACGTTTTTAAGTCGTATTTTTAGCTGCCATGCCTATCTATAAATACTGCTTTGTCCAAATCATTTGATAAAGTAGTAAATTAAGCAGCACACTACTGCCTGTTTCAGTTTTAGATACACACTTAACAAAATAATTATTCATACGCTAGACTATCCCCCATGTTAAATCGCA
>JAHZNB010007403.1:0-13737 GCA_027744295.1 Callyntrura guangdongensis | reverse complement strand
TAATACAGTGCTGCACCAGTTAATTATGCATCAGATTTACTTTTGAAACAGAAATCCCATCTTTTTTGTCTTTTTTTTTTTGTTTTTGTGAACTAACTCGACGACATCAGAATGAACAGTATTGATAGTCCTTACATTAATAATGATAAAAATAGATGGTCATCGTCGTCGTTGTCACCACTACTTCTGGTAATGCGCCTGTTCTTCCTTTGCCCCAATATAAAACACTTTTTAGAACAGTCATTGTTCTCTCCTGATGAGGGTTTCATTTTATTCCTATTTATGCATACAAAATTGCAAAGCGCAACTCCCAGCACAGCACACAACTGTTTTGCACATATTTTTACTGTACCCACATATGCACGTTCTGGAGAATAACCAATGATGCCTTTTCAATATTCATGTTAATTAAATCATAAAAATCATAAAAGTATTTTTTGCGGAAGTTTCACGTAACCCTCCATACAACTACCTATATGAACGTACTCAAATTGTATGTTGAAATAGTGGGAGAGATACACTCGCGACTCGAGAGAACAATAAAAAAATATAATGCCTAATAATAATAATAATAATAATAATAGTAGTAATAATCATAGCAATATGACCTGTGTGTGCACTCTCAGAAAATCCATCTATTTAACTTTGTATTAAATTCTGCAGACATAAAAAAAGATAAATATTCATTTATTACACGACGCTGCTTGGTGTATGCATCTCTCTACCTGTGTAAGTGTCATTGACAAAAGTTGACAAAAATCGTTGTTTGCCGTCATCGTAGTGTTGAGCAGAAAATAAACATTGTAACCCCGTATATTTGTAGTGAATGATGATATGTTCTCGTCGTTTTCATTATTCACCGGCCGTTTATCCAAAATTCAGAAATAAATTGCTACATGGTTGTAAAAAAAAGTTATCAGCTACTTTTTTAAAAACACGCGTGCATCAAGGAGACTTCACAACAGCACACACATACACCGTACATAAAGAAAAAAAATGACAGCCTCCATTTTACAGTTTGAAATAGATGCTTTATAAGGCAAGACCCACGCAAGTTGTAATTGAGTTTCCTATTAATTATAGACACAACAGAATAGACAATTATTTGCAATGTGTTCTCTGCACTGTTAAAAATTTATATGGTATTCAACATCTACCAATGTTTTCTAATACCCCACGCTTTTATTCAGGATATGTGCATCCATCCATCACCTTACGTGCTTTTCACTATTTTTGGTTGGTTATCGAAAGAGAGAGAGGGAGAGAGAGAGAGAGAGAGAGAGAGCAGGAGGGAGAAAAATAGATCAATAAAAAGGAATAAAGTTTGAAAAGAGTAAAACGACTTGGTTATATGTGTACATTTATTTTGTTCTACTTAGCTAATTAGACAATTTTACTTGTTTCACCAAGAGCATGGAAGCCTAGATGGTGATGGCGGCAGTGGTGGTAGAGGAATAACACAGAGCAGAGTGCAAGTTGTAGAAAGAGAGAGAGAGAGAAAGAATAGAGAGCCGTGCTCAATTCCTTTTTTCAACTTTATTTTCACTCTATTTTTATAGAACATATTAGGAATATCCACATGTCCATTATACAGGTATCGTGTGTATCCACCCAAATGTATAACACCAGCAAAAAAGGCCCCTGACGTAAAAATGTAGATACCTTTTAGTTGACTATATAAATAAATGTATATATGGAAAACAATCTAGCACACCATCTATCACGATATGAATCAAAATTGTCTGACAAACAAATAATATGACAAATTACGAGGGGCCACCCATTTACGTCCTTTCACTGACGAGTGGCTGTAGTAGTTAGTTGTAGACGGGGAGAAAGAGAGAAAGAGAGCATGAATGTACATACCTATTCAATAATAATGTCCTGTCTCTCTATACCCATTTTCTCTCCATATGCATCTACCAAGTATATAAATGGCGAGCAATATTTTTGAAGAAAATTACCCAACGTTCAATTATGAAAAGAGCGTACCTTTTTACAACAAGCTCTATTGTCTCAACTGGAAAATTAAGGAAAAATACTGTAAACAGTCGGTAGCAGCAGCAGCAGCAGCAGAGCTCGTAGAAGTAGCAATATATAAATACAATTTTATGCTACCTTGTGTGTGTGTGTGTGTATGTGTAGTTGTAGTTCCTCTCCGGAATGAATAGTGTTTAGCCAACTTAAGCTATCAGCCCCGGCAAAAGAGCTCAGCAGCAACGGCAGAGTTCGTTCCTTTATTACTTTTATGCAATAACGTTACACACACTCTCTCTCTCTCGCATACACATAAATATACAGTGTTTGTTGGCTTCTTCGTATTCTTCTGGTAAGGGACTGACTGAATAAAAATCTAGAGAGAAATTACTTTTTTTCTCCTGCCATTTCGAAACAAAAAGTAGCTTCGTGAGTGACTATGTATGCTGGTATGTATAATATACACACATTTACAAAGTAGAGGAAGAAGGAAAAGAATTACGCGTTTTTAATAGAAAATATAACATAATAGAGAAATATCCGATAATATTTTGAAAAATTGAGCAAACTACTACGTGCCTTTCTGTCGAAACGAAACTGAGCGAAATAGTTAAATATATTTATACAATGGAAAATGTGCACAGAAAAAGCCGTATAAAATCATTGATAAAGTTGGAAACTAGTCACACAACATACACAAACCCTGTACCAAGCATATGTTTATATGGGCACCAAAATACAACGCTGTTTTGGGAGTAATACAAGTTGAGAAATATTTTTTGGCGTGTATCACCCCACAACCTTGTTCAATAGGAGAGACGTGAAGGGAAAATGACAGAGAACCAAGCAATTCCGTTTTTTTCTCATTTCTTACCCATACGTAAACCATTACAATTAGGAACTTGGACTTGAAAGTACGATATATTGAGAAGCTTCATGAAGCGTGTGTGTGTGTGTGTGTCCGTGGACCCCTGTTGCGAAACAATATGCCGTCGTCTGTTTAATACTTGTTATAAACTGTACCTGTATGCACATTTTACTGATCCTATGTCATTGTCGTTCAATCATTTCTGAAATAAACAACAAATTGTTTTGCCTTGCCATATTTTTGACGAGCCGTCGTACACTCTTTTGTTGAAAAAATTTAAATACAGGCCTGAGGGAAGAATAAAGCTAATTTTAATTGTCCTTCACTGCACTCTCCCCGTTAGTGCAATTCTCTATTCCAGCCAATTAACTAGTATTTTTAAAGACCAAAAGTACGTCATTTACTACCATTAGCTGATAACATACACGGGGTATAAAATGGACCTACGTCGCGTGCCTCACTCCTTCTCACCTTCCAAGACAGGATTCTCGACGTGCAAATTAGAAGGGAAAAGGGCGCCAAGTTTTTGTAACAAAGTCAATAAAAGGCTAGATAAACACGAAAAAACGACAGGGTATAAAAACGCATCATGGCGAGGAGGCAAAGAAAAAGGAGCAAATCGGCAAGAGAAGATAGGTTTTAAGGCCGTAAATGGAGGAGATCGCTTTGCATACAAAAAAGGGGGAAACCTCTTTGTGCTCCAACTAGTGTGCTCCTACTATCATACAACTTTCAACTATAGGCATATATGCTACACACGCAAGCACATACATATATAATACGTGTAAAGGTGGTAACATCATCATCACCTTTTCTTTATGCTCTTCTGCTTTTAGGAGAAGTCTCTTTTCTTTTTGTTACTCTTTTACCAACGCATCTTTCATCTTTACACCGCCACAAACTCTACACACACACACTTGCACGCCCTGCTTCTCCTTTTACTTTTGTCTACTTTACTTTCTTCCCCGAGGTTGACGTGGCGTTGGCAAATGTGTGGGAGTGGGAGTTTACATTTTACACTTTTACAAATAAACAACCACACGCACACACACACACACACAAATAACCACAAAAGTCTTTCTACACAAAAGCACAAACAAATACCACACACGTACATATATATATATTGTATATATATATACGTAGTGCACACAAAAACCTGTTTAAACGAGAATGCTCTATAAAGTGAGAGATATTAACCACATAAAAGGGGGAGATGATGATACGACGCTGTATATATCTCGTAATAACGAACTGAATTTGTCCCTGCATGTTTATGAAATAGAGAGAGAGAGCGAGATGCATACAAAATATAAGGATGTACTTTGTCAGTTTTGCACACCATAGTGGCTTTGCTGATGTTTGCTGTGTGTGGAGAAAACTCCATTAGTTCGCCACTGTTTTTAACCCATTATCAGCACAGTTTCTTGAGCGTAGAGAAAAGTGTCATGACTATGACATGAACGGATAAAATGCTTGAAAGAGAGAGAGAGAGAGAGTAGAGGTGTATATGTATGCACAAAAAGCATATAGGCATTTTTGGTGGTTTTATAGGAGATATAAATGTTTGCAAATAGGTAATAATGTAGTAATAAAATCTAATAAAATGTAGCTACTTATACAGGAGAAAGTATACGTATTATATCATGGTCGACGGTGGTAATGGTGGCGCACATAAACACATAAAGAATCTACATTTGTTCGAGTAAAGCAATATGGGTACAGTTTTCACCAAAAAAAGCCGTATATTATGACTTACGTCAGCCACGTATTTACTTTTTCTTTTGGAGTGTAGGCATGGATGTACGTGTGGAGTTAGTTGAGTAGTATGTATGTAACATTATAGTATAAACTAAACAATATGTGCTGCTCCTACCGTTTGCGTTGTGTGATGATGTGTATTAGGTGCTGAGGAAACCATCCAATCACAGCCGTAACACTTTCTTAGGAACTCACAGTTTTTTTACAGCCAATACAAAACAGCTTTATAAGCTTTCCCAGTATGTATTGATGACTAGACTTGAATTGAGTGTAATGACTATGACGACGACGGTGATGATGATGATGACGGTGGTGAAATGAGAAGACGTTTTTTTACCAATCAAAGCAGTGCTTCACGAAACGGAAATGTTTCGAAACTGTTTCTATCTTAATGAATACCTCGAGAGTAAAACTCTTTCTCACTCTCTGGCTTGTCTATTTTCTCTCATTTTCTGCTGTTTTCTCTCTAAACTCAACACCCTGTCTCTCTAGCGGCATTGATTTTTAAGAGTGAAAAAAAGAAACCCCAAAATCCCTAATCGTATAGTAAGCCTGCTGCTGTGGCTCTCTCTCTCTCTCTCTCTCTCTCGCTCCATTATACATTTACACAGAGATACGCCACAGACGTTCAGAGTTTTGTTCCAACATATAAAATTCTTTTCGCGTATCCTTGTAAGTTCATTAGACGGAGCAAACTCCATTTTGTTTATGTTGTTAAATTGCCGTCATTTTACTCCTGATGACCACTGCCGGCCACCAGCAATTTACAACAGTTAATTTTTGGTACACATACATATAAAGACTCTGTAAAAAGTAGAAAAACAAGTTTTCCTATAAATGTAGCAAGCCGCTACGGTAAACACGATCGGCCAACCAGATAGTCTATGTGTTGTAGAATTATATATATATATTGTTTGCTAATTTCCCCTGTTTCATTCATTTAAACGACACATTTGCACAAAAATCAATTTCTTTTTCAGAGAGAAAAAAAGAGAAACGGATGTGCTAGTGTGTATACGCCTGTGCTTGGGTAATATGCTGACCAAAAATTTGTCAAATAGACAGTCATTTTGTAAAAAATTAAGTTATTTACTGCTCGTTGACATCCACTCATCAATTTGACTACTGGCACCACAACTACCACGCACCATCCTCGCACACGAGACCGAGTTTTCAATTTATTGTCAGAATGCTCTGCTATTTGTCGCTGACAAAAATGATAATAGCAATACATAATAGCAATAAAAAGGAGCAGAACATGACTCTATATAATAGTCAGTTTAAATTGGCACTTTTCTACACAGTAGCAATTTAAATAGTGTATTAGTACCACTGGTACTCTAGTAACAAATACCAGGAGTACTGCTGGTGGTGGTGATAGTTGAGGGCCATAATACCCGGACTACAAGTAGATATTAACAAGCCCACTTTAACTTTGAACAAGTTGGCAGGAGTGGCATACATAATTGTTAAAGGGGTAGTCCGAGAGAGAGAAAACAGACACACACACACTCCAACATGCACACTCTAACTGCATGTAGTCTACCTCCCATGATTACACTCACTAAATTTTAAATAAATTCAAAACTCGAGATTGACTGGGTGGAGTACGAGCCCATTAAAAATTCAACAAGCACAAAAAAACTAAACAAGCCCAAGTGGCAGTACTGCTGGACTTTTAGTAAACCTTAGAGGTAATAGCTGAGGGAGCCGTGAGCAAGGCAGAGGTATACAGGTATCCAGCTCTGGCTGTCTGTTTACGTACCTGTTACTGTACTTACACACAACATACTGGAGAGAGAGAGAGGCGTCTTATGGAAATTTGGATAAGCAAACACGCTTAGTGTGTATCCCGTTCCCAGTATACAAACAAAAAAAGTAGATTCATAGCATGGAGAACCTTATACGACATGTTTGTGAGTTTTATTTGCTGTAGAAACGTGAAAAAAGGATATATATTTTCGCGAGAAGATTGACAGAAAGAAAAAGTCTGCACTAAAATTATCTTGGTGTTATTTGCCTACATTCATAAAAAAACAGGAGCGCACACACGTCATTTCCCAGCAAATGAAGACAAGCAAATGGAGAAGCAATAAACGAACCAACTAGTAGTACTTGAATGGAGACACTCTTATTTTTGCAATAATAATAAGTACATGAAAGCATGCAGATACAAAATAGAGACACACACCGAGAGGGACAGAAACCCTTTTAAATTGTTAATTAACTACAAGGCATGCATGTACAGAGTTTGTAAAATTGAAAATTGAATAAGGTGTGTGTTTGGATGGAAGGTATAATACTTACGTTTTTTCTGACCTCCAGGTTGTATGGTCACTCTAGTGGAAATCACTTGTCGAGGGCGGTAGTGATAAAGATGTGAAGTTAAAAGGATGTAGAGAGAAATTAGCAAGGAGCAGCGGTAGTAGTAAAAGTAGTAATTGTTCTGGGTGTTGAGGTTGTTGTTGGAAACCAATTGGGAGTGAGGGTGAAGATGTTGAGGATGACGATGGTCAAGAGGAAAATTATCTAGGATCGAGTCCGATTTTTGATGATAATGACGATGGTGGTGGTCGAGTAAATCGTTATAGCGAGTGGCTTTGAACTGTGACATACTCCGGTTAGCGACACTTGCAGTACAACGTCTAGTGGTAGAAAGGTAATGGGTTTAAAAATTCTCTACAGAGAAACAAGAAAACAAGAGAACATTTTCTATTATCCACGGAAGTCATACGTACGTTTAGCTACAATTTTGCCAGAAGTAACGAAATATCCATTAAATGCAAAAAAAAGTTTAAATAAAATTAAATACGCTATGTACACTTGCAATTCAATAAGCTAATTTGAATGTAATCAGGTTTTTTGGAGAATTAAATCTTTTCCGCCAATTTAGCAAATTGACAACGCGCGTGGTGTACATCAATTTTACCCTTTTCCTAGACAATGAGTATGACAGCAAGTTAGGAATATATATATATATATATATAATATATATAAAAAGGTGCATGTGTTGCGTATTTACAGGGTCTACATTAATGTCATTTTGTGTAGAACCACATGTCTCGATGTGAGAGCACCGCCACTATCGCAGTCGTGTACTGGAAGACGACATGCTTCTCATTTTACGCATACACACTCATGCACACATTACAATAATACACACACACAAACACATACACACGTACAAACGGTTTTATTTTTTTTGGTTATGACATGAGTGAGAAAAAAATATCAACCTGCTTCGCTTACCAACTTTAGAATAAACCAACCGTTAGAAAAAAGTTGAAAAAAAGGAAAAACTTTCTATGCCAAACAAATGAAAGTTAAAGCGGAAAGGTTGTTTTTCTAAAGCAAGTAATTAAAATTGGAAAGAAATGTCAAAACGTAAAAAAAAAGCTGAGAACTGTTATTATTATCATTAGGTAATGTATTTATTTATTTACATTTTAATGCCGTTATTTCGTCCTCTCGGCTCCTGCATTTTTTTTAAAAGGTGAACAATTTCCCATTTGGGGTATTTTAAGGCAGTTCTTTGTGTATGTGTGAGAGAGAGAGTTTGTTTGCAAAGCCAAAATTTTTGACAACTCGTTTCTTTTCTGACTGGCCTATTATTTTCCCTGTGGCAATAAGTTTATACTTTTTTGGTACAAAGTAAGAAATCATTGGAAAGCAACGCGTCACTTTTTTGCACAACAACAGAGTAACTCATTTATTAAACTGTTTAGGTATTTATATTTCACAGATGACACACATATTATATGTATAAACTGTAACTGTAGCGTTTTAAAGAAAATGAAAATGCCATTGTTTTTAGGAGAAAATGATAGGTTATGGGTTAATTAGACTTCTAATTATTATTAAAAGACAGCCGCGCACACTCCGGTTGAACTAACAAAGAAGCACACGACAGTTCACAGAAACGACGACGACGACGGCACTTTCTCTAGAATAATTGATACGAATACGAAATTGTTTATAAACGCGATGACAAATGTTATGCACACAATAAAAAATTAAGTGTATAAGTAACTTCTTCTGGAGTATATCATGGTTAGTTCAATTTGACAGTTTGCCGTTTCATCGCAAAATACTTTTTTTACCCGTTTTATCCAATAGCACTGTTTTACTTTTACGCTTTTTATCATGTCAGCGTGTATTATGTGTGTCGTTTCCGTGAGAGTTGCTTGTGATTGTGGTGGTTGTTATACGTACCAATCCAGAAATGCAATGGTTTGTCCAAAAACAGGAACGAGGAAAATGTTGGCACAAAACGAGAGGAAAGGGACTTGACAAAAGAAGAAACACAGTTTTCATTTGCTTTCCTTAAAAAACGACTTGCTCACCATTCTGTGGAGTTAAAACAGAGTTTTGGTGTTTTTATCAAACAGAAAACAGAAGGTCATTCAAAACATGTTTGTTTGCGTATCATATTGTACCTTGGTTTTGCTTAGTTTCTTTCACGGACATTGTTTTCTAACGCAATTACTACACTGCTTAATTTAACCACAGTGTACATACTCGCAATTTGGTTCACAGTCAGTTTTTTTGTAGAAAAAGGGAGAAAAACGTACAGAGAGAGAAAGAGGAAATCGAAACGATCACGGTACCAACCTAGATTGCAGGGGAAAAGAACGATCGTGTGACAATGTTGGTGGTGATGATGACGTGTGCCTTTGTCGTGTGGCAGTACTTGTAACAATAAGTGTACTTGTCGATGACGAAGAGAAACTGACGAGGACGACAATGATGCTGATGATGTTGATGATGATTGTTTTAATGACGAAACATGTGTACGCTGTGTATAATAATATGACAATATTCACGGCGAGGTGGTGCGACTTTAGTAGTGGCCAATGTACATAGTTTCTAATACGGTGGAGAGATAATAAATTGTAGATAATGAAGTTAGCGTTATACAAGATTATACGTTAATAGTAGTAACATACGGATCTAAAAAAAACGACAGCGATGAGAGACACACACAGACACAGACACACATAACACGTACGTTGTAATAGCAGTAGTGAGACATACAGAGAAAAAAATGTTTGAACCAACCAGCGAGGAAAAAATAATCATAATTTTGGAATGAAATAAGTGAAAAATAGTGTTATTAAATCTATACAAGGTATTGAGAGAATATAAAAACTAGAGAGACGGAGTCAACGGGGAGGAAGAGACGTTGATGACAAAACAGAACAACTGCACAGTGTGACTCCCATCGTCAGAGTGTAAAGTTGGAGGAGTCTTCACATGAACCTTTTTCCCTTCTTTCTTTTTTTCCATCACTCTCCCATCAGAGAGAGAGAGAGAGGGAGAAACTAGCTTGCTTGTTGGCTCCAGCCACTACTACTTATATAGCGCTCTCTCTTTCACACAGCTTTTTTCCCTTTTTCTCTTTTTTCTATTTCATACTCGTTCTCCCTTTGCCAGCTCTCGTTCTCTCCAACTCTCGCAGACACACAAACATGCCAGTGTACGTAGGTATATCTTTAAGTACATAAAGAAAGTCGGGTATTTAAGTAATACAACGTAACGAAGAGAAAAAGAGAGAGAGAGCCATTGCATATTGCATTGCACCTAGTAGGTATACTATAACTTTTTCATCTGGATCTATAACGTTTCTAGTTGTGGTGGGTGAAAAGCCAGCCAGCTATAGACAATCCACCATATAATATAACAGAGTGAGAGAGAGAGGCTTGCCTACTAGCTCTTTCTTTCTTCCTCCCTCTCGTAAACACACTCTCTGCTTGTCGTTGTCGCCGTTGTACTACTACTTCTACTATTACATTGTAGTAGTAAAAAGTTGTACCCAAAGACTTGCCAATCTACTCACACAAGTACCACTATTACTCCTACTACAACTACTACTACTCACTCTAGTTCGTCTCTCTGGCTGGCTTTGTTCCTTCTCTTTTATAACGCTTACTTTTTATCCTTTGTAACTTTGTAGGCACGATATCTTTCCTTTTTAGATGACTATTGTGGAGGAGGAAGAAAACAGTGAAGGCATATTACTACTAGCCAGTACTCCTACTACTACGAATACTACTACGTCGACTGCCGCCACCGCCACCATTACTATTATTTCTGATGGAGAAGATGACGATGAGAGGACGTAGCTACGGAGATGGAATATTATCGTGGTGGTGATGGTGGAGAACAAGAGAAGATGACAAACAGTGTGGTGCATGTGTACGCACAACAAATAGTGCTATTACTATGATGACGACCGCTATTACTTCCACTTTGGCTATTATTACAACAACTCTTACTAGAGCGCGGACTTTTTATACCAATTTTTTTCCTGCTTGTACCGTTTCGTTTTTTTTGGACATTTTGCAAAGCGGTATATAAAAGCGAAATAAGTATTTACTTTAAAGGTTTAAAAAAGGAAGTGGAAAAAAACGGAAAGAGCAGACGACAAAAAAAGGAAAGCAGGCAAGCAGAAAGTATGTAATTTAGGGAAGAGAAAGCGGGGGAGAGAGGGAAGAGTTGTTTTGAAAGAGTATAGATGCGGGTATTTTACATGTGTACACGGATATTTTGCAGGCTCCTGTAATTCTCTAATAGATGCATTTTTGCTGCTTCTTTTCTCTACTTTCTTTTTTCCTTTGTAGTTCATAAGACACCAGGCAGACAAAAAAGCTGCAACTGTTTTAATTCTCTCTCTCTCTCTCCATATTATGCATTGGCTAACTGTAAAATTACGAGCTCTAACTCACTTGTTAAATTTGAAGAAGTAAAAGTAAGTAAGTAAACAAGTTTTTCTCGGTAGTCTTCTCTCTTTTTGTTTGAATCGTACAGTGTTACCCAGAAACAGCGTGGAGGTGCACACGGAGAAGAAAACGTGTGTTTTTCAACCGCCGATTTTAATGTAACGGAGACAAGGGAATGAACGCCAGCTTGCTTTGCTTACTCTAAGGATTCCTCCGTCCGTTTCTTTCTTTCTCCCTCGCTCGCCAACAAAGTAAGACTCCTTACTTTGCACTTACCCTTTTCTCTTTCTAGAAAACTTGCATGTTCGTGGTTATGTGGTGGTGGTGGTGGTGATGGTGGTGCTGCCGTTGCTGGTGTGGTGATACATTGCTTACTCATTTATACGACGGACGACTGACGACTACTCTCTACTGCTGTTACACAAACAGAGTTTGTGTGTCTGGCTGTGAAAATGTACTCCTATTCTCTGGAAATACCCTGCTTTTAGTTAGTTGCTAGTACAACTCAACTAATACTGATAATTCCACTGCTTATTCTGTTGTCGACTTGGTTTTGACACTCAACCTTACTCTGCCTCGTTTGCCTTCTCCCCTCCCCCTCTCTCTCTCTCCGTAGAAAAGGTAAAATACTTGGTAACAGCAGATACAGCGTGTATCGAACAAAAAATAGCAAGTTTGTTGGCGACGTCGGTAGCGGCGGCGGCGGCTGTGGTGGTAGTTGCACGTTGGACGGAACAACGGATAAAAAGCAATGAGCACACAAAAGTCATTGCTTTCTTTCTTCCTCTCATTCTCTCACTCTTTTCCCTTTGGCAAAAGTTGAAAAATGAAGAGTACGCCCGTCCATTCACTCTTCAGTATCCGCTTAAACATCAGCCAACCGTTTAGTTTGTATTCGATAAAGGTTCTAAATGGTCCTATTTGTGGCACATCAACATTTAAAAAATGTACATGGTCAACAACGGTGAAAACGTTTGAAAATCTGGTAAACAAGTTTTATGCTTCACCATTGATGCATTCAGACTAGGTATTTAAACATGATTGCATACTTACCTGGACGTTATTACACTTCTATATCGTGTTAAATAGGTACTTATACATAAATGCTTCTTCTCTGCCGTTTGCATTTAAATACTAATCTGTTTGCTGTTACGATGATATTCCATTGATGCTTTTTATTTGGCTACTTATTCGTTTAATCAGGTATACCCTAAATTTTCAAAAGCGAACATCGTGTTTATTTGGTGATTCCTGTACCCCACAGAAATTTGTACGCCGTTACAGATGACAGAGTTTATTTTTAGTCTCCAGTCTCCAGCAACGTGAGAAAACCCTTCTGTCTAGGAGAGGATATTAGATTACCGCAGGACGATCAGCCGGCACCATTTGGTTTTGATTTTGAGCGAGTTAATTACATTTGTAATAGGTAACCCGGTGTATTGCTGATGCAAAACCACTCCTGGTTTGTCATTTGGTAACCACTTCCAGTATTTGATCCTGTGTGTGCAAACTCAGCCACTGTAATAATGACGGTGAGTCATGTAAACAGTGGCAGTACAAGAGTTCCAAGAAGTTGAAGCATCTCTCACACCAGTTTTATCAAAAGACATTCACACGAACAGTCTATAAGAGTTTCTCTGTTGCTGACCATTTACAGTTTAATATATTTTATTGCGAGAAGAGAGCCTATACACACACACACACGACCATGTTAGTTCTCTCTTTTCTGGGGTGTACCAATAATGGTGAAATGAATGGAGTATTGATGGAATATAGAAAATTACAAAATTGGTTAGTGAAGAGAAAGAAATACTGTTATAATGATTGTATCTCTCTATGCCTGGTGTGGTGACTCTGCGTTCAAGGAATATCTAATATCGGCGCAATAGTCAAGTGTGTGAAGAGAGAAACAAAAGTATGATGACGATGATGATGCATTCACCCTAAAATGGTTGTAATAACACTGCTGCTGAAGAATCATACAAAGTATTTATTCCAGTGGAATGGAAAGACTTTAACTGATTGCGAGAGACACGAAGTGAGCAGAGAATAGAGAGAGAGAGAGAGAGAGAGAGGTACGCGCGGCTCATATAATAAAATATAAAATGAGGGAAGACGAGAGAAACAGAGAAGCTCTCTGGAAGAACTACTGAAAAGCAAAGCCACGGTGAGTGTGTGGCAAAGTCTGAAAATACCACGCAATCGCCCCAAATACAATCGATTGAAATGACGGAAAGCAATATGAAATTCTCTATTTTCATCCCCATAGACCGTAGGATTTCTGCCCCAAATTTTTTCTCATCACCCCTCCCATTTCCTATCTATATGAATTTATATTAATATACGACTCTCTCTCCCAGTGTGTGTGTGTGTGTGTGTGTGTGACTTCTTCTCCTTTCCAATCCAAACCAA
>JAHZNB010007402.1:0-12790 GCA_027744295.1 Callyntrura guangdongensis | reverse complement strand
CAGTATCGACGACGCTAAGGAACTTAAATATCTGAGTTACACTCATCTCGTTATAGTTGTAGTGATATCCTTTTATTACAGTAGCCCACTGGGATAGTGCCTGCACTGTAGTTGCTTATGAGGAAAAGGCAGAACAGCCAAGAAAATTTGGTGGTGTACACAAATTTTCATTTGTGTACATTTCCGCTTCAGAAAGTCCAACGATGTAATAAATAACATAGCATGTAATCACCTTTTGTGTTCCTTTTAATATTTCCTCTATCCATGCTTCTCTCCTTTTTTGCGATGTTTTTGATACTAAAAACTACTCACTGCTGCTATGGCAACACTTGTACTAACTCTAGCTGTACTTGTACTACAAATAAAAAATTGCTTTCACTTGGGGTGTATGGAACTTGGACATGGTTTTGTAGAGTTGAAATGATTTCATATTTTATGATTATTCTTATAAATGTCATGCATACTAATATAAATACTGCATTATGTACACTCTATATTTACTATATGTACGATGGTAGATTGAAAAGCAGATTGATTTCGAACCAACCGACTATTTCTTTCGAATTAGGTTACAACATTTCTCTGGTGGTGTAACCGTGTTCATGAATGTTATTGCGTTGTGTAGCTTTTGTCGTGCAATAGAGAATAATATAGGTTCAAATTCAGACGAAACTCGAAAGTCATTTTAACTTTAGAATTATATATTTCGTGACTCATGGTGAATCCCTATGGAAATAAATTTGCTAAATTTATGTAAATGTGTGGCTTTACTGTTTTTAGATGGCTTTCTGGCAGAATAGATCTATATCGTTGGTTGACATGTACATTGACAACACGGATTCTGCCGATAATGTGGGACAAATCAACTTCAGTCTAGAATATGACTTTGAGAACATGACCCTCATCTTGAGAATAATTCAGGTAATACTATAAAATTAAATGTTATGGTTTCCCCTTTTTCTATTAGTTTTACGATTCACAATTGAGATATTGTCAAAGCCCAAGAGTGAAGAACCTCAGCCCTCTATTATTTAACGTACAGTAACGAAGTACCGATCGCACCACAAGTACAAGTATGCTGACAAAATGTCATGTCCGAATGGACAAAGGATTTTGTCATTATTTTTTGCTCGAAATTTATTTTTTATTGTAACGTCAATCATTCCAGCTTTCTTTTGTTGTGGCTTTTGTGGTGAGACAGTAAAATTATGGGTGATGGTGTGTAGTTATTTGCACAGAAGAGAGACTTTATATCCTATTAGTGTCAGCTATACGTATATAATATTAATAATATTATGCAACTTGGTTTAAGCGTCTGATGTTATTATTATTATTTTCATCATCATTATGACAGAGTGAGTGTGCTTGTAAGATTTTATTACCATATCAAAGCATCCCATAAATTATTTTGAGGTGTGGTGTGGCTTGGTGCTATTTTATTACAATCCTGGGCCCTCTTCACATCGCACAACTACACAGCTAGCTGGGGACATTTGCCAAGATATTTTGATGATGGCAACAGTAATATAATTTAAGTGGCTCCCTCCCGATTTCATGCATTTACCTCTACTTTCACTCATCCTCCACCTTGCCTGCTCATTTCTTTTTTCTCTGGCTGTCCGTAGAATAAACGAACAACGAACCCAGCTATGTGCCTCCTTCCATCCAAAAGGAACCTTTTTTTTCGTTAGCCATAATAATGAAAAGTAAATTTGTAAGAAACGAAATGACACGTTGCATTTGCCTATCTTCGTTATCGTTCCTTTCTATTTTCCCCGTGATGCTGGCTTCACGTTCTCTCTCCTTTTAATCCAATAGCAGTAGTAGTAGAAGTAGAAGTAGAAGAAGTAAATCTAACGGTGACGGGTTTCACCGGGAAAACAGGAACCAACGAGGTCTATCAATTTTCCTCTGATGAGCAAATTGCCTTGAAAACTTTCATTTTTCAGTAAACCTCATCTACGCTTGTCGGGAAATTGTAGGTAGTATAATAGCAGTTCCTTTTGTGACTGAGCAATCAAAAAACAATCAATTTTTATAAAGCCTTTTTATTATCTCTTTTATAGACAAAAGAGATGGTTGGGTATGAGATAAAACTCCTTTCACCTTGAGAAAATTCAATGGGAGTATAAAGGAAGAATATATTTAAAAAAACTTTTCAATGATCCTATCTCTGCTGACGCGTAATTTGAACGTAGACGTACCTAAGTAGTGGCACACACACACTTTTATAACTGACATATGTACGTATGCGTACGTACATATAACCGTTAATACAGCAGTATAATATAAATGGCTCTGCTAAATTTCAACTTTTATCATCACTGATCCAATAACCAGTTCACTCGGCTAAATTTTCCAATAAAATTTAAGTAATTTAATTTTTTATTTCCTTTTTATCTATCTCATTCACTGTTCTCAATCAAGACAGTACATCCTGCTCCATTACGTTTTCGTAATCTGTTGTTTTACTGCCTTTTATTCATTTGTTCGAAGCACACAAGTATTTATAGTACTAGAGTGCGTTGTAAATAATGGAAGATCGCAAAGCTCTCCCTCCACCACCCTCCCTCCAATTCCAATACCAGCAGGCTCAGTGTGATTTACACGACAAAGCTCCCTCAAACATATACATTTACCACTGTACGAAACCATGTAATCCTCTTCACCATTTTGGCTTCCCGACTTATTTATTTCTTCCTGATGACGTGGAAATGAGTTATAAAAATGGTGCTGTGTACACTCAAGATGCATATTATTCTCGTTCTTTTTTCTGTTCATTTGTGAATTTCCTATTATGTGGCTATTTTATTGCCACCAGAATTATCGCTGTCGCAGCAGGAGATATACGACTCCTTTGGCGGGTTGTCCTTATCGTGTCGTGACGAAGATGGTTTCTTATAAATAATATCATTTCCTGTCCCCTTTTCTTTCCTTTCTCGTCTTTTCTACTTACAAGGTATCCTTTTCCTCTTGCACCCTCAGTTTGGCACAGTCGTTTTCCGCTTTGAGTTTCCGACAAAATAAACGAAATACACACACTAGTAAAGAGAAATAGTGTTGAGGTGGCCTTCTTTCAAGTGGACTTGGTGGACCATCATTTTTATACCTACAACTGTCATTGTAAAATCATCCTATTGCCTGTCCGCCAGGGTATTACATACCTTCATAGACTGTTCTGAGCTATGAAATAGGGGTGTTTTGCGTTTTTCATTTGCATTTTACAGCGGATGTTAGTAAGCTGCGTTGCACGTTCTATCTAGTCGTCTGATCGTATAAGATGTATTTTTCAAAAATGTTCCCCACGTATTCGTGTTTCTCGTCTTGAAGGAATCCAAACATGTTGGCTTTTACGTTCTACTAGTCACGATCACGAGGGTTGCTGTTCTGAAAACAGGATGAGAAAAAAACGATGTAAAGAATACAACTTAATGATGCGATTTAAGGTATTACTACTGCAATGCATCAATGCAACCAACGGAAGAAAAAAGGGGGAAGGATGTACTGTACACTTGTGTAGAAGTTTTTGTACCCTTTCAGAACACATAAATATTATGATACTTTCATACTTTCATCACGGACATGAAATAAGACCAGGGATGTCATTTTATATAAGGGTCTTAAATTGCACATAAAATTTAATTTCAGCATGACTTTAATGATAAATATATCTGTGTGTAATAATATGGCTTGTTACAGAAAACGGAGGAAAATTATTGTGCCGCCATTTGCAAAATGTGGATATTACATTCTTTTGAAAAATAGTTTTTCTAATTGAAAATAAAAGCTTAGGAATTCTTGCAGCCAAATTTGCATATCCTGTACAATTAAGCGTCTCCTGGTTCCTGGGTAAAAAGCATAGGATGAATAAGTATGACTGGATGCTTAAATTGTAGTAATAATAACGAAGAGTGACCCAAGTAACCGTTTTATAGGTGCAGCTATAGTCATGGTGACTTTACAAGAATAAATTATCCTCTCCTACCACGGCAGCAATCCGACTTTAGTAAAGTAAACAGAAGAAAGTGAATATTCATTCCTGTTAAAAGTGAGGACTTTCTACCCGTCCCGTTAGGTGAATGCTTTTAGAGCTCATTTATTTTCTACCCAAGTAGCAGTACTAGTGGTGGTATTTCTTTGTCGTTTGCATTCTTTTACACTTGCTCAGTCTGCAACTGTCACTTGCACAAACGACCAAGGGAAAGGAAAAGTGGAAAATTGGTATGCTACGCCTTAGGCCGCCGTGAAAAATAGCCCAACCACCACCGTGACACGTCTAGATCCATACTCACAATATACTAAACATTTTTTGTTGTAACCGACAAAACGGAATCGTGGAAGGGTTTTTGCCATAAATGTGTGATTCCAACTGGGTGAAAGTATCTGTTCGAGGATTTTGTCGTGATGTTAAAAACAAATTTGCATTGTAAGATACTACTTGCAAAGGACCATCAATGTGATCAAGAGACTTCCAGCGTTGGTTTGCAACTGCGGTTCACATCTGTCGTCGATTCTTCTGCTGCTCACAGGGAAGCATCTACCTTCTAGGGATAAATTCGCAGATGTGTCTCGCCGCATTATACCCTAACTCTTTGTTCTTTTTAAAAGGACATTCGCCACTGAGTTTTTTGAGTGAAATATTTTTGAAGTAGCACACGCACGTACAGTGTCGAATTTCCTCTAGTTTGTCATGATGATATTTTTTCATTACTAGAACGTTTTGTTAGATAGAATCAAAAATTAGTAACTTCAAAAGGTAATTGGCTCTTCAATTTTATATTCATACTATGCTATTTCACAAATGCAGTTGTGGTACTCGTTGTGGTAATTTGCACGAATATAGAAAAAATCGAATATAATAAGCATGCATTAATAAACCGGCTTAACCACTGCTATAGAGACGCCGATGAAAATGGTTGTATTGATACATAATAATTGAATTGATAAAGACTTGATATTTTGGCTTGTAAGTTGGCCTGGTATCGCTATACAAAATTTGAGCTAGTTTGGATAAAGTTTAATTTTTTACCCCCAAAATGACCCCCCGGGGTTGACCAAATTTGCTGAAAATGTCCCCAGAGATTCTACTAACATATGAATGAATGAATGAATGAATTTATTATTTGCTCATTCGGGCGACTCGCCCATGGAGCCTCACTTCAAATGTCTACTAACATAAGGCACGTGTGTGCCAAATTTAGGCAATTTTGGTTAAAGTTTAATTTTTGACCCCCCAAATAACCCCACAGGGGTTGACCAAATTTGCTCCAGTTATAACCCAGAGATGCCACTACCCTTACGTACCTGTGTGCCAAATTTGAGCCAAATCGGCTGAAACGTCTGGCCTGTAGAATGATGACGGACAGACAGACAAACACGCTAATCTCAATACCCCTATGAAATTAACTTAACATTCCTTTAATGTGTTCTTTACTAGGTTATTGTCACATTTGAACGCGTCATGACGAACTGATACTTTTTGATATCTTGAATGACTTATTTATGGTTATTATGGCTAAACAAAACGCTTCACAGAAAAACCTGCTGCAAAAAGACGTGATACCGCATCAGAATAGGAAAACAGATTTTCGATTTCATAAATTTTCTTTTAGAACGGTTCAAAATTATGGCGCAATCGGACACCCCGATTCCGAAATGCAATGAAAGAAAGCAAACCATATGTGTGCTACATACACCATCGAAAACACAAACTCTATGGTTTTTTGTATAACCTCATTTCCGCGCATCAAAAAGCTCATAAACAATTAATGCTCTGTCGTTTAATTCCACTAAAAAATTTTATGTACTCAAATGACGAAAGTCGCACTAATGAAACGTCATTTCATGATGTAGGATGTAACAAAAATCTCAGTTTTATAAAAGAAGCCTAATAGACTATTATACCGAACAGCTGGTGGACTGACTAAACTTTTTTTTTCATACTCAACATTCCATGGTTTACAAGCATATTATTTTACTACGAGGAATTACAACAATTTATGAGTCACTTAATTTTTCTCTACTTCTTTAATGATTTTATTTCCAATATTTCCTCGTAGCAGTTCAACGGATGCTTTCTCCAGAAACTATTTGTGGACGAACAAGTGTGTCCAGTTGAACACGGGTATAGGGTATACGAATAGGAAAGGCTAAAGTAGTAATATTATTACTATTACGGGCACAGTTGTGGGAATAGTAAAACAATCCAGTGCCCTGGCGTTAGCTGCGAGATCATGAGATTATAGGACTGTGGCTTAATACTTTTGGACAGGAATGACAACGGTTTTTCTCTGGTTTTGTGGCTGTAGCTGTTGGAAAGGAAATATAAAGACCGATTTTATTGTTGTTATGCTGCCGTAAACATCGCACTGCCTTCGTGCCTTGTGTTCGTTCCGATTAAAAGGGTCACCGTTCAACTCCTTGACAATATGGAAGTCACTACTGTTATGTGGCGGTAAGGACGCAAAGTACAACTCTTCCGGTACTTGTAATTCTTTCGTTTAAAATAGCCAGTGCCCAAATGTTGCACATGGTCCAGACATACAGACACAAAGTGAGGAAGGCACTTTGGCTTTTGTTGTGTTGTTGCTATCTGCTAACTATTGTGTTGGTGTGCTGTGTAGTAGATCTTTCTCGAACATCTGGATTTTGCAACCATGAAATGAAATACAAGCGTGTCCTTAAGTACTTTGGCGTCTTTTGTTGTTGGTCGTGACACAAAATCTCATGTGGGCAATTCAAGTGTTTTGTTTGTGTGTGAGGGGAGCGAGCATGTTTCCAGAAAGATAACGAGGATCCGAGAAGACGACGATGATGATACCAAATGCGATACATGACTAGTGCAAAAAAGAAAACACTGAATTTGCTGTTTTGTGCAGTAAAAAGGGAAAGTGGAGGTGCAATTGATGTTCCCATCCTAAATAAGCCAAAAAGGAACTGGTAATTTCATGTTTTATTTTGTCTGCAGCGACAGAAAGGCACACCAACAGCTTTATTGGTGATTACTACCGCAACTGTTGCCTAAAGAGAAGCATAAAAAAGCGTGTACGGGAAGCGCTTTTTTTAATATAAGTATTTATTATGGCATTACATGAACCAGTGAACGACATGGTAGGTGACGGTGGTAGAGCGTCGTATAAACTGAAATCAGCATTGTGAGTTCACTCACACTCAAAGAAAGAAAGGAAGAGAGACATGAAATTGTCGTCTTCATTCCGCTATCAACGCTATTAGGATGACAGTACGCGTAGTGAAAAGTAAAAGCAAGACAGAGTGGAGCAGCGGAGAGAAGGAAACTTACTCAAAATTGAGAAATTCGAGTGGAGCCGCTTATTTTCATTAGAAAAGAACTGGCCATTCAGCCCAGCACGTTCCTCTTTCCTTTTTTATATCAACGAGAAAAATTATGTTTGGTGCCATGGTGGCCCATTTTGTGATTTGATTGAACTTCTTTAAGAAAAATATGTGTGTATAAAAATAGGTTAAGTTGAGTGGATTCTGATAATGGCTCCTGTCTCCCGTCTGGCATCTACTATTTGCACGATATATTTTGAAGATGAAGGAAAAATTGCCGTTTCTTATTCCATGCGGTTGCTATTATGGAGTTTTTATGTAAAGAGATACGCATCAGCGGGCATTAATAATTATAATGAAAGTCGGGGACAGGGCTTCATAGAATGACCAACCGATCCCAACAAAGAAAAGGAATCCGGTTGGTCGTGCATGTTGCTTGTAAAACATGTATATGTTGGAAACTTTTTCCATGCGATTTTATTGTACACAAAGCAGAAGAATTGGGCAAGCGTTTCCCCGTAGGTTTACATTGTTTATGTGTTTGGTTTTTTAGATTTTTGCTTTTTGTCTCGCGGTATGATTTCAACTACGGCCACTGCAGTTACCACGTTGCAAAGTTATTGATTGCATTTGAACAGTATTTTAGAAAAATTGCGAATTTATGTTTATCTGGCGTGAGTTTTAGGACTGCTGGTGTCCTTTATCAAGATAACAGATATTTAGCTTGTAAAAAATGGTGTAAAACTTGGTGTATTTTTGTTAAATGGAGAACTGGGATTGTTTCGTTTTAACTTTTCGACAAGATAACATCACAGCTGCCCCAGAAGTAAGGAAAATGCTTTCGCGCTACCACACCAATATATGTGGCTCTTACGTCAGTAATTATTACTGAGAGTCTGAGAGAGCCTGAGTTGAATGTACACACATTCATGCTATGTACAATGCTGACTAAATAGAAGATGATCCGCTTCTTGAAAATAATGTATTTTGTTACTAATTTCCTCAATTTACTGTCCTCCTTGGTTAGCCGTGCATTTAAGTTAAAGTTTTTCTTTCAACATGACTCAACTGCATTCTAATTTCACCAATCTTCTCAGGTTTCATTGTAAGATCTTCATAGTGTTTCTAGGTACCAGGAACATAAAAACTTCGCCACAAATTAGTTCAACTTCAACAGCAGCGCCTATTGTTGTTGTAACCCACTGTCAGCGGGTGTGGCACCTGTTCTCCTTTGATGATTTAGGAAATAAACGGAAGAGAGGGAAGGCAATAATTTTCTTTTGTTTTCGAATATTCCTTTTTACCAGTTTACAAAAGACGAAGAATTTCAAGTAAAATATTAAATGAATGGACACGTGTGAGTTGGAGTAAATACAAAGAAAACAATTCAAGGTCAAATTCACTATGAAAGGGACACAAAAACGGTGACGACGACGTAAAGATAGTTCCTGTGGTGTAACTAGTAAAAGGAATTGTGTATACCTATATCTACTGCTAATGGCGGGTGCTTGTAGCGACTGAAGAGTAAATTTCTGTTGATTGCTCTCTTGCGCAAAATAAATACGTACGCAGAATTCCAACATCACAAGGTTTCCAGTTTGAAGAATATATCTCTTGGGAGAATTATCGGGGTAGTATTGCTCTCCGTAAACTATGTGTAGACAGAGAATTAATTTCATGGGGTAAGCCTTAATATATACGTGTAGGTATAGATATTATACATAATACATGCAAGTCAGATATTTGAAGCTTCCTCTCTTCATCAAGGCAACGAATAATTTTATGGACATACACTTTAAAATTTGTTCTACTCCAATTAGTCCTTATTAGAAGTTCATTTTTCAGTGGAACTAGCGAACCCTGTAAAGTATCATAAAATCCCAAAATTTGCTTAATTGAAATTCTGGAAACACAAAATTGAACCTCTCTTTGAATGTCATCTACATACCTAGACATGTGTAGTATTGTCGATACATAAGGGCAGCTTTGCTATTTAAAGAAAATATCTCGGACACAGAAAAGTAAAAGTTGAATGCATGTTGGTATACAATATGCACGTACGATTCTGGGTAAGCCCCGAAGATTTTGTTAATTCCCCAACTTAAGTCAAACCATTTTAATTGAAACGCTTGAATATGAAAGGTGTCCGGTAGATTTAGTAGCATCCAAATGAAAAAAAAAACAATACATAAAAATAAAATTTCTAGGTCATCTCACATAATGTTTAATTTAAACCTAGGCTGGCAATTTTAGATTTTTTCTATTGAATGGTTTCAACAAAAAGATCAAAGTGCACACTAATGAAAACCAGAGAAAGCGATGTTGAAAACTGTCAAAACGATCTTTGAATAGTAGTTGGACGCGGTTTGTAGATTAGAGTACGTAATTTTTCTGGTATCCGACCGTAAACATGAATTTGTAAAGCATTGATCGCATGGTTGAGTTCTTACTCCACCAGTCTACCGCACCTGAATTTGGTTTTGACGTAATTTTTTAACATTTTCAGATGTACATACACGAATCGGAGGCTGCGAAGTACATAACAGATAAAATTTTAATTGGGATACCTACTTCCCACTCGTGATTTACATCCTCTACTGTAGATCTAAAGCTTTCCTAGAATTTCAGCAACGATTCACAGTCCCTAAATAATACTAGAATGGGGTACGAATGGATGCAATTATATGTAAATAGAGAAATTCGGCTTAAAACTTTCAGAAAAATTAAACCTTTCCAATAAAAATGCTACATGGTCCTCTAATCCATACCTCCCATAAGCGTACCAGCTATTCCGAAAGTAATTGATTTAAATGTCAGCAGCTGTGCATTCATGTGCATTCTTGCGTTCATATCAAACCCCCTTAGTTTTGGTGAAGAGGATCATAAATTCCAGAGGAGAACAACAAAAGGAGGAATGAGAGTAGGTAGTTCTCAGGGACTTGGCAGAACTCAACTATTAGTTAAACGCGTACTTGTTCGCATACGAAAAAAACAACCCTGCTGACAATGGCACAAACGTGTGGAAAATTTAACGGTCCACTAGGTTTCTATTGCTGCAGAAGTCCTTGCATCTCCACATCTCATAAATTCCATTTGTGACACTGATCCGTATTTCTTTACATTGATTACGTCATATATACGAAAGATTCATGTTAGACGAAGAATAAATGTAAGTAAACAATAGCAGACATGAATGAGAATCAGTTACCTGTGTAATTACATCGGTCTGTCAAGATTACAACAAGATCATGTGGGCGTACCATTATACTTTATCATTGAAAGTTCTACCTAACTACTTTACAAGCTGGGTATATGTATCATATTCATGTATAGCTTACAGATTATTTTTTCCGTTTCAGGTTTTCCAATACAAAAGCTCCAGGCTCGAGTGCTACATCTGCATGTGTTCGATTACGACCGTTTCTCCCGAGATGATTCCATTGGCGAGGTCTTCCTACCACTTTGTCAGGTGGGTAAACCCATTCATGTTTATTAATCATTATTATTCTCATCAACTAAAATAGCATCGCACCGACGCACACATTGAAAGAACACGTGGATATACTATCGACTCTTAGTGTACAAAAATGATTAATTTCATGTCAATTCATACTTCAGCACTATTTGAAAAAGCGATTCTCCCTGAAGACGTTGTAACTATAAATGTAACGAAATATGTAAACTATGACTTCAAAATTATAAACTATAAAAATAGAAATATGCAGTGCACAAGCATCACTGCTTTTGCGTTGTCGTTATTAATTGAGGAAAGTAGCAAGGTATGATGAGAGAATAAATATCTGGGTTAGTGGAGCACATTAAATAATAATAATAATAATAAGGTACGCTACATCTTTACCAACAAGCGTTGAACATCTATCCGTGTTTCAAAACATTACTAAAGGAATAACACGGCATATAATATTAATCTAAGCATAAGTTATTTTCATACGAAAAATAATTTTTGATAGATGAAAGGCATTTCCTGAGCACATGTGAAAAACGCTGTGATGCAGAATGATTGAAATTAGAATAAAAAAAAACAGCACTGGTAGCTAATCTTACAGATGAAAACACAATATCAAAATCAAATTTACCACAACGACAATTCTCCGGTTCTAAAAGTTGAAGACTCATGGATGACTGACGACGCAGATTGATATTACTTCGTTACTACACGACCATAATCACTGTAATCGAAAGCAAATGGACAAGAATTGTGACGCTTGATGTAGCAGTTTATCGACAAGAATATTATATAGATTCTACTGAAACGTTAACCTTTTGCACGCCGATGATTGCCACCGTAGGTAACACTGTAGAATCCTTGAGTCGTACTTACCAAAATATTATTCGACAGCAACGTAAGTACATTGGAACGGAGAAAGGAAATGGTATTTTCATTTCCTATTCGCAAAATTCAGACTTTGACCTTTTCCTTATTCAGTAGAAGAATCGTGGCATGAAAAATGTGTCAAAGCTTTCACCAAAAAGATTTTCACTATAAATATAGGTTCACGAATAGAATTTTGTCATTAGAATTCTGTGTGGATTGCCTTTTCAACTTCTTTGTACACATGACAAGTTTATCAGAGCTGGAGGGCTGGGACTTGGGACTAGGCCCACGAAAGCTTTGCAACTAAAGTGTCGACCATCTTAATAGAACTTTGGGTTTATCATTGATAATCCTGGCTCTCGATATGGTACGGTTGAACCAATCACAATCGCTTGTGGCTTTCGCGGAAGCAATAAGCAACAGCGAACTAAGAGAAAATAAGCATTCATAGGAAACCTTGATTTACCAGTATTATTTCCTCTGGGGTTCCTCATATCCGGAGACATGATTCGTTATTAAACGGAAACAGGCAACTACATCGCATTTACACGAGAACGTGGGTCGAACAGTCGTAAGGATAAATTAGCCAAAAATAAATACAAACTCATTTGCAGAGTATTCAAAATCTCCTTTGAGTTGGCTTTAAATTGGATGGGAGTTTCCGCCGCAGAATAAAACCGTTCAGTAGACTGACTGAGAGTGAATGAACGAATTAAGGACCAGATTATAAGTTACCTGTTATCATTTGACAATTACAGATGAATCTATTATTCATGTTTATTCTTTTGTATTTTAACATTAGTAGTACGCTCTCTGATCCATTTTATTATTTTCTTTCTGGCGTTACTTCTTTACACCGCTTTCTTACGGTTTATTTGTGCCGTAAATTTCTTCAAGAAATCTTTGATAAAAATGACATTTCTTTTCGAGATTTGAAATTTGTTCTTGATCACAAGTAGCCACTTCTTTGTTGTTTTGCCTTTCGATTTTGCTGATGCTCACTATATGTTTCGTTTCAGTGCTCTTGTCTCCAACTTCCGCGAGTAGAATACAAGTGGGTCGTCGTGATAGGCCGTCTATTCAGTCAATATTTGTCCACACGCTGTTCATTTATACTAGCAAAAATGGAGAGAAGGAACAATAAATTTAGAATTTTATTAG
>JAHZNB010007401.1:0-10387 GCA_027744295.1 Callyntrura guangdongensis | reverse complement strand
CTTACACGGGCAAGGGGAAAAGTATTAAATAATACTTGTCAATATTGACAAGTGTTCACATAAATTTTGATCAAATTATATTGCACAAGATAGGGCGCGGTGGTACCCTAATCAATTAATTTGTGATCAACCCTCCCTAAAGCTTAAAATGAATGGAGACAATGTTTTGTAGATGAGTTATCTATTGGAGAAAACAGAGCTTCAAAATTCAAAACCGTTTTCAGGTTACCCCTGATGGATCTTTTTGAAGGCCTCTGGGTGCAACATGGCGTAACTCTGAAGCTTAAAAATGAATGGAGACAGTGTTTTGTAGATGAGGCATCTATTAGTGAAAACAGAGCCAACCTCGAACAGGCCACCACCTAACTTTAAGGCCACCGCCTAACTTTAAGGCCACCGGCCACCGACTATGTTTCAGGCCCTGCTCTGCACTGAGGGACCTTTTGAAGACCTGTTGGCGCCCATAGCGTCATTCTGAAGCTTCAAAATGACTTTAGACAGTGTTTAGTAGTGATGCATCCATTAGTGAAAACAAAACTTCAAAATTCCCAATCGTTTCTGAGTTACAAATGAAAGACCTTTTTGAAGACCTGTGGGCGCCACATGGTTTTACCCGGAAACTCCAAATCATTTCCAGGGAATCCTAAGGAATTAGGAATCGATTGGCGAAAACAGAATTTCAAAAATCGAAATCATTTTTGAGTTATCGCACGAACAGACGGACGGACAGAAAACTTGAAGGTAATTGTAGCTATCCAGACGCAGATGAAAATGATTGTGTTAATACATACTGATTGAATTGAAAAAGACTTGATATTTTGGCTTGTCAGTTGACATAGTATCGCTATAAAAATTTGAGCTAATTTGGATAATTTTAATTATCCCCGGGGGCCACCAAATTTGCTGAAATTGCACCCCAGAGATGCCATTAACCTGAGGTGGTAATGGTGTTTTTGAGGTGGCAGGCGTGTTTATGAGGTGGTTATTGTTTTTGGGTTGAAGTAATTTATTACGGCATGTCAGTTTCCTGGGTGTATAGTGCCTGTAAGTATGAAAGTGGTTTCGTGAACACAATCACCATTGGTCACGTGACCAATCTCAGCCAATCAGCGAGCAGACACGATGATGATGATTGTGTTCACCAAACAACTTTCATACTTACAGGCACTATACATCACGTAGATCGGTGTGCGGGAACTTCGGGCGTCCGCCAGGCTCTGATAGAAGGTATACCATGCCATTGATAGTATGTCTTCTTTCATCAACATGAATCTCGAAACACGCACTTTAGACATTTTAGTTGTTGTATAATCTTTGACCTCAACGAGTTCGTATGGTTACAACCTTACAACAGATGCCTACCGTCCCGTGTTGTAATTTAGTAAATGGCACTAAAGTATATTACAAAAGCGTAGTGTATATGCCCACGACCTGCCCATGCACGGATACAAATGATTATAACTGTACGTCGTTCATTATTATTAATGAAAATTATAAATAAAGAGAAGCGTGTAACACTAATGACTCATTAGTGTTGCTCATTAATTAGTAATAAGCAACTATTGAAAAAGCCGACCCCCGACGAACTTTGACGCCCCCTGTAGGTCAAAGGGGTCAACCATTTTGGGCCAAACTTTGCAAAACGTCATAACTATCCATTACGTATCCGCATACCAAGTTTCAGCTATGGTTGTCATTTTAAAAAATTGGTGACCCCCAGGGGATTCACCCCAATCTTCAAACTCATAAGAGCTGTTGAGCATATCTATCGATTGGCGAAAACACAATTTTAAAATTCGCTTGCGTTCAAAAGTTATCGTAGGTAAAGACACACACACAGACAGGCAAGACAATCTCAGTTAGTCACTTTTTCAGTAGTTAAAAAATGGTCAAATTATTACAAAAAATACCTTGCAAAACAAATCGTCCGGATGGGTGGGTGTCTCGCGTTGCAGGAGAGGTATAAGTTAAAGGGTAGTAGCAGAGCCTATGACCTCCTCCAAAAGTGGACAAAAGTTTGTCACCTGGGTCAAAGGTCATATTGATGATAACTTTGCTGGTATTACTTTGTAGGCTTATTTAGTATTGTAAATTTATCAATAGATTCGTACTCCGGATTAATTACTGTCAGTAGATTTTGAAATATTTCCAATGGAAAGACAGCAAAATAGCATTACCAATATTCAAATCCATTTTTAATTTATCGATATATAGTTTGCATATACTTCCAGGGTCATGGTCAGGACACATATTTTCGCGCTTGAGAGACAAATTATATAATATCCCGGAGTTGCCGGGGAAGTAGGACAAACGAACTCTTGATCAAATTTCCCTTCCAGTAAATTAAAGTTTCTGCTAATCTCGCACAAAAACGTAGCGTATTTCACTTTAAAATAGTTTTAAAGTTTTGCAACAATAACACTGACATATTAAACAAAAATAGCAATTCAATTTAAAACTAACAATTTTATTTTATAATACCTGAACACTGACATTTGACATGTCTTCATGTTAGCTGTTCTCTTGAAATTGCGTAAAGCTTGGTCTGTAATAAGCGGACTCCCTTTGATATATAAATTTCCATAATAAAGGTGCGAAAATGCAAAAAAGCTGAAACTAATTTTATGTACCTCGTAGTTTAGTTTACCAATTTTCATTTTTTTCGAAAGCTTTTCATTATTAAGGAGCGAATGCTACTTATTGCGATTACGAATGTCCGTCTGTCCGTGTGTCTGTCTGTATCTCAGAAACGTCAAGGAATTTTGGAATTCTGTCACCAATCAATAGCCCTTTTGAGTAACATTCCATGCAATTCTATGAAATGCAACTCTAGACAATTCTTTGAATTTCAGTAAAATTCCAGGAAATGCTATAAAATTTTATTATTATGAAGTGTATTTCAGAAACTGAAGGTAAATAAAGGTCTAAAAATAATCAGGAAAAAATTCTGGGTCGATTGAGAGCAACTTTATTATTTCAGTTGAAAATTATTTTTTCTGCACCCACTATGCCCGAATCTAGTTGTGCACCTGATTTTATTAAAGGTCAAAGGTCAACGGGGTCAATTGTCACACAAGTGTATCTCTGGTATTTATGGAGCGATTTCCACCAAATTTTGTATACAGGTAGCCTATAGCCTTCTGTGGACAGAAGTTTGACCCACTAGGTCAAAGGTCATTTAGTAAAAACGTTATGTTATATCTCAGGAGCCTATCTGGCAATTTTTATCAAATTTCGTATGTAAGCAAGATTTATTTCATTCGCTACCTTCATATATGAACGGTTTACATAGTTTACTGTATACGAAATGACACGAACGTTTAATTTGAGGAAGTTTTCTTATTAAAGCATTTTTCACACTTCCAACATGTTCGAAGGTCAAAGTTTATTACTGTAAAAAGCACTTATACAGTACAAATGCAGTGTCCCGTATTAAGAGTTATAAAATGAATTCTGAGCTATTGCTGAGCTAATCCATAGCAGTTTACATTTGCATTTGCATTTTGTCAAAAAATCATTATTTTTATTTCATTTTTGTATTATCTGAAATGAAAATCTTAATTTAAATCAGATTAATAATTAATAATCAGAAAAATTTTTTCAGTACCGTTACAAAATGGATCTAGGGAACATGCATTTCCCATAATCCGTCAGGGTTACTTTCATCAATCTTTTATGCTTTTGCTTAAAACTTATAGATGGCTGGACTCTTACATGCCACCTAGAATAAGGGAATGTCAATGCGTAACGTGATTTTTTCATGGAATAACTTTCTGATGACCTTGAGTTCTCACCCGTCTTAACGCATCCGTTTACAGAGCGATTGCTGCGGGTGGTGTACCACATTGGTTGCATTCAAAATATACAGTCCCATGAATATGATGCTATAGCTAGACAATGCGCAATATAGTAGCTACGGCTATGCGTAACAAAATGTTTTACACCTGCGAAAACTATGGTATCATACAATTTGTATGTAGGTACTTATAAAAGTTGTCCATACTATATCTATATCCAACAGCTAGATTCTAGCTTAACTATCTTTGCAAAAAAATATTATATAAAAATAGAAATATGCACGTTTGGTACGGATATTGTTACCGCAGCAGCAGGGAAACTCGGCAGACAACAGCACAAAAGTGAGGTGAGGAGAAGAGAATGCGAGAAAGAAAAAAAGTTAGAAAACGTGTTGTAGAACGTGAATGAGTCATCATCTGGTTCTCCCATAAAACACACCAGCGAGCAGAGTACGTACGTACTTACGTACTATAATCTCTCTCAGAGCAAAAACGAGGCAAAAAGGAGGATCGCTACTATTGGTGATGGCGATATACAAGTTAGTGGACCTGTACTTTTGGTAACAGAAGAGTTGTAGTTGCAGTAATGCCAATAATAATGTCTCTGTATCTGCAAAAATATATTCGCAAATCGTTCACAGATAGGCACAACTGCACATCACAACACAAGTCAGTGTAGTTTTGTGTGGAGAGCAACGCGATAATTTTTTGTTTTTGCAAAAATGAAAGAGAAAAAAATGATGCAAAAGGATACATGTTTGTTCGGCATATTGCCTTCTATGCGTATATTGTGAAGTAGTCCGTCAATATAATCGTAATTAAAGGAAGAGTTGAATTGACTAGCAGTGTGTGTAGTGGTGACTAACTGTGGTAACCGCATCATTATCAAAAACTATAATACATAATTCGGAACTCTAACTTCAGACACATTTCAGCAGCTGAATTCAATCTAACATTCGTATACAACCAAGATTCGTCGTTTTTGTACGGAGGACGACGCGGACGATTGACGGTGGCAACACTTTTGATAACTGATCAACACAATAGCTATGGATAAAGGCATCTCGCACAATTTATTATCTGGAATCACTGTAAGCTGATTTTTAAAGCATAGTTATAACCAGAGCATGAAGATAATGAGAGGCAGAGCTGCAGGTTATAAACAAGGTAGATTATTATAGGTAGAAAGATTAATGGCCAATGGACTTTAGTTTTCTATTGTTTTGCTAATGGTGATATAATTTTCTTTAACGTCTGTAATATCTGGCTTATATCATAGTTTCTTGGTGGAAACTTTGAACTTGGTTTGGTGAACTCTGTTAATCCGGCTGGTTAAAACAGCATATAGATAGTTGGTAGTTTTATTTATAACTTTACGAGAGCGTGATAGTATGTGATTACTGATAACCAAGGCACGTATATAAAGAGCATCTAAAATTGATGGAAGTGGGAGTAGACACTGCACTGCAGGGTATCTCTATAAGAAATTAGAGATATTTATAGTTTTGGCAATGGAAAAAGTGACAATGGCAAAGTTTGAGTAAAACTCAATAGTGGTGACAGTTTGTGTTGCACAAGATATCGTCTGTCAGTAATTAGTGTTAAATTAGGTGTAACCATTACTAAATGTTGAACCCAATGTGTTTACCTTAAAAGCTATTTTCGTTTAAATGTCATCATATCATCACCATGTCGCATGTCATACCGGATAACTTAGTGGGTTAGATCACGAATTACGATAAGTGAAGAATATGCAAATATTGTAGAGTACTGTGTCAATTTGATGATCGTTCGAAGATACTAGTACATATCGTTATGTACAAATCTTTCCTTTTCCAGTTTCCTAGCTGGACAAGTTGGTGTCAGTACTGTCAGTGTTCTATTGTTATCACAGATCACATTGTTCCATTCCATTGTCTTGTAACAGATAAACGATAAATGGCTTAGAAGGGTAATGTTTTAACTTTTGTTTAACAAAACTTTTTCTATTTTAGGCAAATTTTGCGCGATGGACACCACAGGGCAGCTATGTGTGCCACTTGTTATTACTAACCCTGTAAAAAGAAAGTGATTGATTGAAATAGTACCTGACTGAATGAACACTAAAGGATCTTAATTTGAAACGAAGATAGGTTGTACAGTAACTGAGAGTTCTGTAATTCTGTAATTTCGCTTTTACAAAATATCTCTCAGGTACATAGTAATGATAATGGCTAATTATTTATCTTTACATACTTGTATTTATTTCCTATAAAGAAAATTAATTGTACAATTGAAAATCTTTTGTTTGTGATTGTTGTGGTTTCCGTAGTGCGTATATTTCGACATTCTCTTCAATGCAATACAATACAACAAAGGTAACGTTTACCTTAAAGGACTTGCCCATTGCCCAGGATACCTTTCTTTCTCCTAAATCGAAATTTGTCATTAATTTTTTTGCAGATTTGAAATTCGACTAGATCAACTTTTGATAGTTAAATTTATTCATAAGAATTCCTTTATCGATATTAAAAGGGGCTAATAAATCACCATGGCTTCTGGAAATGATGATATTATGGTATGAACGACTTCTATTAGTTCAACTAACCAAACATGTATACGTTTGCAAGAAATGTTACATTGCATATATTTTTATTTTTTTAGAGTGCTATGATGGATCAGGAGACGGAATCTGGGGTAGACTTCAGTTTCGATCTGTTAAAATACGTAAACGGCGATGAAGAAGGATGTATGCTCTGGAATGATAATGGCGGCATTCGATACTCTCAGCCCGAAACGGTGCTTGATCCAGCATTGATAACAGGAATAGTGTTATCCCCAACACCAACTACATCGACACAAACTTCAAGTTCGTCCCTTGGTATTAAAGGCGTTATTACTACATCTCCTGTTCCAATTAATTCAGATTTAAAACAGCTTAGTTCAAGCAGTTCGAGTTTTTCCAGTGAACAACATAACCCTTGGGGAGAAGAAAGGTACGAAAACTTGTGTTACATTGCAATTTTGAAAACTTCAGCACATTTTTTTGTCAGTATTGTATTGTTTTAGTGGGTTAATCTCTCTGTAAAATAACCGCTGATCATTCGTTTATTCAGCTTTATTTTGCTTAGCTTTAATAACAACCCGTACTTTCCATTGATAATTTGATTGTTTTATCGTTTTTAAATATATTTATAAAACTGTTAATAGTTGCAATTGTATATAATAGTAGTTACACTCACATTTTAGTGCTATAAACGTTTTTAATAACAGGCGCCGACAGTAATGTGCTTCGAAATCAGACTTTAACACTTTCCAGCGAGGCAATCCCATTCCTAAACCTAATATAGAACATTCATCCTTAAAGATAAAATACAGATAATTAGAGTTTGGCGGTGAAATCTCAAAGCAAATGCCATGCTATTTCTGCTCGTGTAAAAATATAATATTCAAATATTCTTCATGCATTCAGTAAACTCAACCAAAACGAAGAAGATTGCTTGTTCTTTACGAAATTGAACGACAGGACAGGACTATACTTTTGCTAAGCATTCAATCAATGGTATCGAAAAATATGTTAAATAACATCTAATTGGAAACTGATGAGGAAAATAAAATCACATTTAGAGTTATGCTGAGTAAAAATCCCGTGTGCGTGCGTTCAGTAAGGATTATGTAATTTGTTGCAATATGCATGCTATTTTTGTATCCTTTCAGGAAGAACAACTATAGCCGAAAACTAGTCTAGTCTATTATAACGCATTATTATGTACATCCAGGCACATTTGACATTCAAAATCGAAAATTATAACACTGAACATTTGAAACCTTCTTGTATCTTCATTAGATCATAACGATTTTCATTGCTAAAGAGGTTCACTTGAGTCAATGTGTGAACAGCTGTACAGTAGTTGCTATGGTGGTATTCAATTCTAAATCTATCTGGTTCTGACGATGATGACGTGACGAGTACTCTTGACTCGTGTCGTGTCTCTGTTGAAGTACAATCTGCCCTGTCACACAGAAGACAGAACATATTCATTTTACTTTACAATATCTAACGTATGTATGGGAAAGTAGGTATATGTATACAGTATTATAATTAAGAATGTGAATGGCACAAAGTAGTACAGAGTTACAACAGAAACATACTTATTAAGAAGAAGCACCTATATGAACTTTTCAATTGCTGTCGTGGGGCTAACATTTAAGAAAATGAAAAACCGTATGTGAATCTGATAAACCTGACCAAATGCCGAAACGTTGCGTTGGCTTCGGATGTTTGCTGGTACATGCAAAATGCAAAGCCTTGAGCTACGCATAGCTTGGCAGGTATTCAACGGAACTTGTATTTTGGAACGACATAAATATTCCAATTCTCTTATGCAATTATAATTTTTGTCTTACAATGTCCTTAGAACTAAGCGGAATGCGAACGTACAACACAAAATACGCTTGTCGCCAATATATTATAAGCGTTACGTGACCGATAGTCTGATATGCACAGTGTGCACTGCACACTGGAAGACGCGAAATGTTTGACGATATTAGAGCATTCGCGTGTAGTTTTTCTGAGACAAAATCTACCTCTTTTTCTTTTCTGCAAGATTCAATAGAAAATTAGAAGTATGAGTTGAAGCTGGCAAATAATAATGATGATAATTATTCGGCAACTGATTATGAATAAGCCGTTGTTATTAAGTTGTCCAAAAGTATCGCTAGGTACTTTGGTGTGGTAGCCCTTTTGCCAACACACATCGATTGTTGAAATCCCGTTCCAACAAGATGTTAGGATAGGATTTAGGAGACAACTAAGTTTTGAACTTGGCGATCTGTGTTCACGCAGATATACCAAGCGAAAAGACCACTTGAGACCGACATAAATCGCAAAATGTACATATTTGAGTACGTAGTTGCAAGTTTCTATGTTAAAATTTCGAGCAACTTATGTGTGGTACGTATTGAAGTCCTAATGGATCTCCAAATCCATCATCACAAACCCAGTTCCGCTTGAGTTCACTTTAGGTAGTAAAGTTTTGTAGCAAACAAACTTCCCGTCATCCGATAGATAATTTGATACAATGATAAATTAGCAAGAGTGAACTTGGCGGCACACGCACACTTTCAATTCGGCATGTACACGTTAAAATTAAAGGGCAGATGAGCAGATGGATGAAATGATCGATAATCTACAGATTTTTAAAAAAGGTAAAGTAAATCGTCGACACTAAACACAAGCTTACAACATTACCGGTGAGTTGGACAGATTTAAAATTTTCAATCAATTCATAAACAGCTCGAGCTTGTAAACTAAACCCCGTTCAAGTGAAATAGGCACAAACAAATAAATCTGATATAATGTAAATAACTTGTTATAAGTACTTGTTTTCGGCTATCCATTTGCATAAACGAATATATACTAACAGGGCTTATATATACAAATTGTCATGGCACAATAATTAAAGTACGAGGAAAGAGTAAAATTTTATTTAAATGGTTACAAAAATGTGATGTTCAAATGATTTAGGTACAGACAAGATGGACTGGTATTTTAATCCATTACTCCGCCTGGCACGTATTTTTTTAAATGGCAAGGGAAAGGAAAATCGTCACTAGAATCTATTTTTAACACACCAAATGATAGTGACAATTTACTGTGGACCAAAATGAATATTCAGCCTGTCCTGACTCCAAAGCACTATGAGTGACCAATGGAATTTTCCAGCTGCATCAAACTTGCATCTGAGACAAAAAATTCAACTTAAATGAACCATGTACATATGTCTACTACATGCACGATTTAAATTTTGTATACACGTCAATAGAGTAACTCCTACATAAAAACGAACTAACTTTTCCAAGTATTTTTTTGTTACTAGTGGCTTCCATTGAATTTTAGGCTGCGTGTCTGTTTTGATGTGGAAGCATTTGGTCACCATGGACGGTCAAATTTGCCATCAATTTCAAAATCAATTTGCCACGATCGAACTCAGGCGAGTGCCAAGAAACTAACGAAAAATCTAATTGGATATATATAGACTAAAATTGGGTGAACGAGGTTGGACATTTCAACAACAACGCTGTCATTCATGTTCTAGCATCAACTCGGGCGCTTCTGGGCAAGAAGAATGTAAAATAAATTTTTGGGGTGGCCTGCCATGAGTCATGATCGGAATCCCATCGGAAATGTGTAAGAGCATACGTTTACCAAAATGCTGCTACAAGTTGCTATTTTTCAAAAAACCCATTGGATCGATGAAAGTTTTTATGGTAAATAAATACAATAAAGGTCATACACTGGGTATAGGATTTTATGTTAAGTCAATTTTTTTTGTAGTTATATTGTATCACCATGCAAGGTTTTAAGCCATCATATATTTGTTATACCGTTAAAAATTTGTTTGTGCCTATTTCACTTGAACGGGGTTTATAGGTATTTAATGAGTCATTTATGGAAACTCTAATTGAACCACAAAGCCATTCAATATATATATATTGTATACTGTCCTTGGAAATATTTCTGTTCTGGTGCTGGTACATGACGTCACAGCGAAAATAGGGTTGGGCCACTTATGTAATTGCAACTTTAGTACCAACATGGCTTACTTGCA
>JAHZNB010007400.1:0-10713 GCA_027744295.1 Callyntrura guangdongensis | reverse complement strand
TCAATAAACCTTATGGTGCACTTGCGAGGACACAGGAAGGATTTTGACAATTGGGCAAAACTTTGTATGTGGATCCGGACGTTATCAAAAAATCCTACACCGTGGTCATTGGGAAAGATTATTGGAGTTCGGGGTCCAGTTACCTACCTCGTTGAAGTTGATGGTAGAACTTATAAGCGTCATCTAGATCACATCATGGATGGAGAAGTTGTGGATCGCTCACCAGTAGCAGATGAGGATGATGAATTCGTGATTCCAGATACACACGACAATGAGCGTGAGGAGAAATTTGAAGAAAGGCGGCGTTACCCATTACCGAATCGTCAAACTGTTCGTTTTCCTGAACCCGATATATAAAAGGGAAAGGAGTGTTGTATAGGCATACACATTGTCATAGAGTAGAAATTTAGCTGTAAGTTCAGTTGACGGTCTCGTGGTATATTGTCATTTTGGTTGCATTGAGATTGCAGTAGTTGGTGAGAGTAAGAGCAGTGAGAGAAGAGATATGCCATTGATTCTTGGTTGTACGCTAGCTGACTTACGGTGCTAAAGTAATTTTGTACATTAATTAAGTGATAATTAATAAACTAGTAAAACGATTAACCTCGGTCATACCTTTCGTTTATTTTACATGTTATGCACGTAAAAACATAACAGAAAGGTGACGCTAATAGGAGTTCCGCTACTACCTCTGCCAAGTTTACTTACTGCTGTGTAACATTTTCATTGGGAAATTCATAAAGACGAAGGGTGTGAAATGGGATGTAAAAACCTGAAATTCCACTACTACCACTGTTACCACGACCACCACCACCGCCTTTGTGTTTTTTCTGAAGATTACACACAGTTGATTTTGTTAGGCGTTTTTTGTGTAATGGTCTGCAAAGACGGAGAAGGAAACGAACAAAAGTAGACAAGTGTAAAAAGCAAGTTTAATTTAACTACACGCCTGTTCTCTGTGTCGTCTCGCGTGTGTTTTGTTGAGTGTCGAGAGAAAAACGAAATGCTACTAATATTGATCTTTATATCCTTCCTGCCTCTCGCTTCCTTAAATAAACTCTGATTGACTTACCGGCTCAAAAAAATAGTCACTTGAGCACAAGTTACGTTTTCAAGTTCAAATAAGAAGTACTGCTGCATGTAAGTGTTGGTGTTTGTATGGTAGTGGTGAAGCTCAATCGTAAAACTTTTGACGCAAAAGTAGGAAAACTTTGAAGGTACACACAAGGAAGAATCCCAGAGAAACTGTTTTCAAATTTCATTCGTCTTCCCTCTACCGACTTTAGTTCGTGTAAAAAAGCCAAATTAATCTACTTGACTACCATGAAGGGAACAGTTTTCTTCTCAAGTTTTCCACTCCCGGTTTTTTCCTTCACTACAACTACTCCTGCTGCAACTTCTCCGCTGTTGATCCCCATGTTTACACAAGAGGCAAATATGGTGTTGAGTGAGTTGTCGTTGTTGTCACTGGAAATTTCTCGAGTCGCTTCATCATCCTCATCATCCGAGAGAAAATGTGGTGGTTAGGTTAGGTCGTGTTATATAGTGTCGATGATGCAGCAGTAATGGGAATAGGGGAAAGGGTTACAGCATCATCTTTCAAAGCCTCCTCCGTAGCAACAGTACAATCCTCTTCTTTGAAACAACATCAGAGTAGATACTCCAGAAACATGCAAACTGGCAGCAGTTGTAGTACGGGCGGCAGTAGCTGCACCAACTTTTGTAGTGAACGCACCACCACTTTTGATTTTAATGAAAATGACAACGATCTTGCTTTTTCAAGTAGAAGATACCCTGTTACAAAAAGTAATTACAGCTCAAGTACCAGTAACAATTATAATAGCAGCAGCGACAGCAACAACCAAAAACCCTGTACCGACAAACCACATCATCATCATCTTGCCTATCCTTTTCCGTTGTGCAGCAATAACTGCATCTTTGGGGGAAACCATTTGTCAAATCAGCTGCAATTTTGCTTGCCCGTCTCCAGTGGATTATTCTTTTGATGCTGCTCATCGATAGCGGTAAGTACATGCAGATAAAAAACTGATTTTGTTGCTTCTTCTGCATAACCTTTCAAATGCAAAAAAATGTCGACAGAAATCTTTTTTCTTTGGAAGAAAATGTTTTTGTGGGGCGTGTCTTGTATAAAAGTGGAGCGCACATTGATTGGGAATGCTAATGCTGTCATCATACTCGTGTATTTTGGTACATACTTGTATTCCGGGGTATTTTAAGAGATTAAGATGCAGCTTGCCAAAAGAATTTTTCGGATGCAGTAAATGAATGATGATGATCATGGCAGTGCGTCGGGATAATAATGGCGTCGTGGGTAGTGCACAAGATGACATTTTCTCTCTTGTACAGTTTGATGTTTTTCCGAGAGAGTAGTGTTCTTTTTTCCACCGTCGCCAATAATGCCATCAACTTGTAGGCCTTGCCACAAATATTACACCTGAACCCTTTAATATGCATTTTTGTTTTAGGTATTAGGAGTGAATTTTTTTGGTAGTATAAAGAACACTGGTAAAACCTTTCCACTTTTTCAGCTTCGACATGTTTAATGTTGTGTTGTTTACGACTGTTTCTCAGATCACCATGAGCTTCAGAATGTGGACGATTTACATAAAAGGAAGTAATTTGAGCCACACGTTTGGTTTCCCATTTTGCATATTTTAGGTTTTAGTGACATAAATGCCTTTACACATGCATGCAGGCACATTTACTCAGTACTAGCAGTAAAGTCAGCCATGATTTATGGTTTGACCCCCCATTTGAACGCCAAGGGGTTGACCCCAAATGCTCATCTTCGAACTCGATATTTGGATTCTTGTGTTATTGTTGAAATGAAATATTGTTCAACAACAACTGTTGAGGTAGAAAGAAGTTTTAGTACCCATAAATTCGTTCTGGGGGATCGACGAACGGACATGACATGTGACAACATGAAAATGGACATTGTTTGCAATTTTGAATTTATGACCACAAATATACTGTCTTGAACACCTTAGGATTTGCTTAATTTTTGTACAAATTAAAAAGAACAATAATATAAAATTAAAATGTTGGGCTAATAATATAGTTTACATTGTCGTAGGACATCGATTTTCGAAAAACAATAAGTCGTAGAGTAAATCTGTACATAAAACTGTAACAGTAATTGACCTATTTAATAACATATTTTGAGGATTTTAATGACCTATCGATCAACCTAAAAGGGCGTTTTTAGTGACCTGAGCTTTGAGTCTTTGGTAATAACCTTTGTTGCAAATAGGACACTGGTGGATGAGATAATTCAGAGCCAAGTGTTTTTAATGTGATGATTAACGTTCTTGGTTTCCAACAGAGAACACTGAGACATATACATTTTTGCTGGTAGCTTAAAGAATGACAAACGTACGTTAAATTTGGGCCCCTGGTTCCACTTCCTAAACCAATAGGAAAGCCCAGTCACCGAAAAAATGTTTCAATGTAACCAATCATAGACAAGCTACCCCGAAAATGTGACGTCACTATAACATCACGCAGAAGAAATAGTAAACAAATACCAACTGATAACTACATGGGAGGGGTATAAAATGGCCCAAATTTAACGTACGTTTGTCATTCTTTAAGCTACCAGCAAAAATGTATATGTCTCAGTGTTCTCTGGGTTTCCAATCTTGCGCAGTGGGAACTTACCGTTTTTCGTTCCGGTTCTGCGTGATGTCTCTCATGCATAGCCAAATTTGCTACGTACGATTGAACAACTTCACAAAACTGACATTGGAATTGTCAATGTAGCTTCTTGTGCCTTACCAACTCTGCTTACATTCTAAATGTCAGTGAGTATTTTTCACAGGCATATTATCTGAGTGAAGGGAAATTTCGAGAAAGGTGATCTCACTCTTCGTTGCTGCTCTCGGATGAGGAGAGTTCCTCACGGAATTTATTTTGGTCGGTATATCTCCACGAAAGTTTCTCTTATCGGGAAATGATTCCGATTCCATAGTGTGATGGAACAGCCATATGTGAAGCGAAACTTTTCTTCACGTCGCAGAATTTACACTTGAAACTACCATGTCGTTTTAAGATGACTTTACAAGGCCGACTACTACTTTATACTGAATCGCCGTCCGCATTTGCCAACTAAATCAGACCGCTGGCGGAGAAATACTCAGTTTGACATTGTTCGCATACAAACTTGCCACCAATTTGTTGTACTGCCAAATACTGTCTACACTTGTCATATTGTCATCAAAGAAAGATCTGAGTCCGTGTTAAAAAAGTGGTGGACAAAATTTGTAATTTATCAAAAGAGTGCCGACCCGACCATTTCCCCCTCACAAGCGCCCCTTTCGGTAAATTTGTATATAATTAGGACATATCACAAACTTTGAAGGTAAGAATAAAAAAGTACTTTTGACACACATTCACAAAAATCCGCGAAGCCTTACCCATTAGGTTCTAATTGAGTTGCTAACTCAGGAGGACCAAAAACCACGAAAGGGTCTCCGACCTCAGAGATTTTAAACTTTGAAATCTAATTAAGCCCCCGGGTGCCCCAGGGGGTCAATTTGCATATAATTTGACTAAAACTAGCAACTTTCAATCTTAGGCTCAATAGCTGAAAAAATTTACATGCATATCTATATATCATGATTCCTCGGGCGGAAACGGAGTTTTGTAGTCTGCCTTAAATTTGTAATGTATTTAGTTGTAGTGTTTTAAATGGCAATGAAAATAAATCTCAATATTGTTTAGCACTTTGTATTTATAGATAAAAATAAAATACAACTTTCTTTGGTTGCAAAATGTTGCAGAATTTTACTTTTTATTCAAGCAGATTTAAAAATAATTCATGTCATAAAATTTTATATTATCTTTGTTTCGTAGGCTTTCATGAATAAATACAGTCGTCCTTTACATACACACTATTTCATTTATCATATGTTCCAACTCGTCATCATCCATAATATTAATGTAACCCTGAACAGCAGTAGAGGTATTCATCCATCGCTTTACAAGTTTTTCAAAAATGTCCTCTAGTTCCATACTGAGAGCAGGCATGGTGCTTTTCTTATGAAAAGGTAATCCGTCAAACCTGTTTAACTTTGGGAGTCCTTCAAGACATTGCTGCAAAGAAATACTACGGTCATGTCAAAGGCTCCTAGTGAAAATTTCCTCTGGTGTATTTGCGTCATACGAAATGTCCATTGGAGCCATGTCCTTTGCAGAAGAAACTGTGGCTACTTGAAAACATCTAGATTTCCCAACTTTGTTGCTAACTATCACACCAACCGAGTCGACAATTACCTTTTTCTCTTCTGTACACACAACTAAGTGATGATTTGGCATGTTTTCTCCAATTAGCCTGGAAAAGATTAAAACAACTTTAAGACATCATTAGGTAACTTACCGTGTTTTTTATCTGTAAAAATTTATCTATTTTAACTTGTTCGTAATAAGTATTGTTTTAAATGTTTAAAAGTGGTGTTATAAAAACTTCCTGCGTTGGAATCGACTTCTGTGAGACAAGCTATCTGAATATAATCTTCGAAACGGAATCTCTTGGTCTCGCGTTGCGTCATAGCACGTGTGGGCAATTAAAAAATATTAACATTAAAACGAAAGCTACTGTTGTCAAGAAAAAACTAGAATATAAAATAGACTAGAAAATTTGCAATAAAAATAATATTCACACTGAATGTGAGCTGTAGATTTCTGGTTGAAAAATAATTTTTTAATAAAAATGGTACAAATTATTTACATATTTTTCTTTAATGCACGTTTTGATTAAATATGCAATTGTATATGCAAAGTAAACGTTATACAGTCATGGTGTAGCTTAGGGAAAAATTGTTGTCCCCTTTGACAATGGTTGGCGCGGAAAACCCTAACCATTGTAAAAATATGTTCCCGTTCGAGAACTGGTCCTATCTGCTGGTAAAATGAATAAACATGAAGTTCAGCGCAACCCATTTTTCGATGAGGCTTTCATGAGGTGAGTAATTTTTCAGAAAACCAAAGTTCTTGGTTGAGCAATAAAAAAAGTGTAGGCAAGTAATCGACGTAAATTTTAAAAAAACATTTACTTGACCCCAAAAATTTACCTGATCCGTCATTGGGGTCTACAATGGGTCCAGCAAATAGTTTACAAGAATTTCCAAACAAATTAACAAATAAAAGTTCTTTACTACGTAGATTTCAATATACTATTAATTTGACATCAAAAGCTGATCCGACCCACCAATTTTGCCCACAAAACTAACCACATATAAAATTCATAAAAAATAACAGATTTCTTAAAATCAGTATAGAAACTTGATTCATATGCTGAAGCTAAATTACAAACAAGTGATATTATACTATAACTGCTAAAAGTACTTTTAAACCGAAAGATTATGTTATTCCAAAGCTTTTGGCTAAGAAATTATTACAGAATAAGCAAGAAGACAGGTCTAACTTATCGTTCAGTTCAGATCGACTTACGTAATAAAATTAATAATTATTTACACAAGCAGTTAAGACTTGCCTGCCGAGTTAAATTAGATTATTAACAAAGATATCAAGTTAAACTAAACGCATACCAAATGCACACTAATTTTATCCTGAAAATTCATAGCGTCGCACGATGCATCTAATGTTCTAAAATTTCATCTAATGAGGAAAACGGAGACCCACTCATATTACAAATGCGACACTCAAACAAGGTTTCAGAAGACTCCTCTTGCTAACGTATTTTTTCCACAGGACATTTCCGAGGTTACCCTTAGTTTTGTTTTTAAAAGCGTTTTTAAAATAATTACGCACTGGATTTTGTTTGTGTGCCGAATAAATTCCAAATTATGTTTGAAGTGTTCACACCGGCAAGTCTGGGTAGGCTTTCTGTTACCACACGAATTAATGTGAGCGTTGAATGTGTTGTTTTAAATAACTTGGGCAGATAAACCGTTGGGAGCAGAGATAACATGGTAGGTTCCGTTCCCTAGTGGCGTAGCTAATGTGGCGGGTCAAACTACGTTCAGAACTGCAATTTGTTCCACAGAGACAAAATTATCCATGCTAAGCTTGCGAAACGTCCACTCCATGAGAGGGTTTTTCAGCTTCCCATAGAGTTGGAGGATACTCCTCGTTAAGGGCAGAGTCTGTAGAGGTCTTAAGAGGAGGCAGGACTTTAGTCGCAGTCTGTACTCGTAAAGGTTCCATATTGTGCTCTTCCTCTAAATTACTGGATCAGGATATTCATTGATTTTGCCCTTACTGAACCACATGTTGGTGTTGTCTAAGGTCTGTCCAATGTTTGAATGTTGTTTCACAAACAACACACCCAACCATTTTGTTATTTCGGCCATTTTTAATTTTGTGCGTTAACATCATGTGGCGCGTCAACGTAGAATTACAAAAGAAATATTGGCCACACAACTTGCACCTGAAAATCCACTGAGAAGTTTTACGCCGAACGTGACTGCAATTTTTTTGTTGCACAAATTTAGACCCGCAAACACAATAGTAGCCCAGGTTAGCATTCAAACTATCAACTTTATGCAGGCCCTGTTTTGAAGTGAACGGTGTTCTATCAGCAAGAGTCAATAGAGAAGGCAGGTTTGTTTGTTCATCATAAAGTGTGATGACTTCAGGCGTCGTTGAGGACGTCGTCGGTCCGGAGGAGATCTCTGGCATTCGAACTCCCTTTATACTTTTACCCCATTTCGGCAATGATTTGCTAAATATGCAAAAATTCATAAAGTTTTAAAATAAATGTTGGAAAACACATTCTAAATAAAAATGTCAACAACCAGAAATGTTACACTTACTGGACATCCATATGGTGATCCATATGGTGAGCTGACCGGGAGGAATACGTCAGTCCACAATCTTTACATCGAATTTGAAACCCTTCCGTTTCAATATTGTGAATTTTCACTTTATGTAGTGTCAAATTGCTAATTTCGTTAAAGATCTCGTCACAATGTGCACAATGGAAAACTTTTGGAGTCCTAACGGATTCCTGAACAGCGACCTCCTTCAAATCTCGTTTAGCAAGGGAAGATATTAGGGTTATAGTAGATACAACATTGGTTATTTCATAGTCGTTTGGGTTTTCCTCCAGTTTATTCCAGTCAGATTTTGATGTTGAGCTGAAAAGTATATTATTGTTAAATTTAACGAACCTTATTAAGTAAAAATACAACATTTAATTTGATTTTTGAAAATTTGCTCACTGGGCAAAGTTATTAGATGGATTCACTTCATGCGGAAGCAATTTAATACGCTGATATTTGAGGAAGGCAGATTTGGAACCCGATGAAAATGGAATAATAGGTTCGTCTAGGACAGCCTCATCGGTCTCTGGGTCAACCATAAAGGCATCATCGCCGTCATCATTGTCATAACAAAAATCGCTCTGGTTTGACATTTTTCAGATTTTTGTTGCTTTTGGAGAGTTTGGGGACATTCTACGGCCATGAAACGATTCAGAACTGAAGAAATAAAATTCATTTAAGAAAGTTATTATTTGATACATTTTCATATTTTTAAATACTTAGAAAAGTACTTACTGCATTGCTTTGCGGTGAGCGTAAAGTTCTGGAAATGATTCAAACACCGCCACACAAAACACATCCCACCTTACCCTTGGGCTTGATATTGTGTTTCTCTATTTCGTGTCGGCGGAGCTTGTAGTATTGCACAAACCCTGCCTTGCAAATGTCACAGTTGAATTTGCCTATCTTCGTAAATGTTCGAACATGTATCAACAAATTGGACCGGGAACTGTATTCTTGACCACAAAGGCAGAAGCATCCCCTGGAGCGATTGGACTTATCTATTCCATGCAACTCATTACCGAAGGGAGTTCTCAGTATTGGTTTCTCTACGGTACGCTCAACCATGATTGTTCTCAGTACCTTCATGGCTGCAGGTGGAATAGAAGGCTGGGTGGCTAGACGGCTTGTTAACATGGGAGTAGAAAGTTGCTCTGCCCTACTGTTCGATTTTTTCAGTTCTACCATTCTAGAAGGCAATTTTCTTGGCGAATCGTTAATCGGATTAGAATTAAAAATGTTACTCATTTCAAGCGCAATTGATTGCATATTAAATAATTCAGTCTTCATTTTATGCTGAGCTTCGATCAAAGTCGCAAATTTGTTTTCCCGAAAGGCAGTCAAAGACTCTAGTTTATTTTCTTGAGGGACGATATCTTTATACCCGTCTTCTTCATTCGGACGTCGAGCTGGAATTTTTGGAGGCAAGGGGTTGCCATTGGGCACGGCATCCTCAGTCAAGAAACCAATCACTAGTTTAAATTCTTCGTTTAAGGTTTTACATGAATCTCGCATTTTCTCGTGCTTTTTCTCCATCTCCAATCTTCCTGTTCTCTCCTTTCGCACAAGAACCTTCAGTTCTTTAATATCGACGTACACCCCATTATCCAGACTTTGATTATTTTCCGTCATTCGCTCAATCTTTCCATTTTGTTCCCTTATTGTCACCTCCTGTCGCGAAATCTCTAGACTGTTTTCTTCTAACTCTAAATCTTGCTACTGAATCCGCTTTCTCGCCTCTGCCAACTTTCCCCTCAACTGTTTAACTTCCGACGAAATTCGGACTGCCTCCGTAATAACATATCTAGCTGCATCCGCTGAAGACGGAACAGTCTTCTCTATGGGATTTAAGCTGACAGGCATTGTTGGAATAACAATCGACGGTGACGATGCCAATGTCATTCGTATTACCGGTGCGACACATTTCTGGGATGAACTTGTCGATTCTTCGCTTCTGCCTCCAAATGTGCTACTTCTATCAGTGCCAATAAGAGCAGCCTTAAAATCTACTATTTTAGGTTCTTCCGTATTCGACCCTTCTTGAACGAATCCTTCCAGATCCATTGTTAATAGCTTTTTGTTCGAAAAACCTCAAGGAACACAAACAACAGAACACAATAAATGATTACATCTCCAAATCAAAAAATTTCATCTTTCAACAACAATAAGTAATAAAAAAATTATGATCATAGACCAGCAAATTGTCCTTCATTTCAAGTTAAGTAATTATTTAAGTTTTTAGTAAAAGCCTCAGTTTTACTTACAACGTTAGTTATTTAATGGATAATTTTTGAACCAATACATTAAACTAAAGATAACCAACGTTTTTGAAAGTCAATTAAATCTTCAAAAATATATCTTAACGTTGATATGTGACTTTGCTATTTTAACAACTAAACGCACTCACCCATAATATTACCGGCGTCAAAACAGAAACAAAACATTAATTAAACACAATTTAATAATTTGACTGCCCATTTCCACAAAAAAAATTAATCAACTTTTAATTCTCCTATTATTTAAACAGCAAAACAATTAGTAGTGTCCGTAAAAACAAGTAAAGAGCAACATTTTCTGGAACAGTTAAGTTTCCCGCAAAAATGCGATGTAAACCCTTGTGCTGGTGCCGCTATCCCTGCGTGGGTTGAAAGGCCTAAAGAAAAAAACCAACAATTGGAATAAAAGATGTTACGGGTTTATAAGAAAAGTCGATTTAGAAACGCCGAAGGTAACGTTGAATTGCTTGCACCATGCATGCACATCGTCGACTGTTGCAACTATGTCGCATGTAGCCTAGTCCAACAATAATCCTGCATTCATTAGACTACTTATGAGAGTCTGTTGCCCCGTATACATTGGAGTAAAGGAAAGTGTACCGTACCGTACCTGGTGTGTTGGTGTAGCCTGT